>PVJI01004429.1:0-108647 GCA_004026765.1 Micronycteris hirsuta | reverse complement strand
CCAAGCATGTGGGAGAGACCTATAATGGAATACACACAGTAACAGATGACTCTAACTGTAATACAAATGGTTACTATAACCAATTGAAAGGAGGGGAAGAAGAGACCTTAATACAAACGGTTACTGTAACCAGTTGAAAGGAGTGGACGAAAAGACCTAACCTAAGTAACTTTGGAAAACAGTATTTTGGCTGGATACTGTAAGGCTAAAAATAAAAACCCAGAAACAAACAAAAATGTACAAAAATTGTATACTCTAGTTAGGAAATGTGTTTCTTACAGGAGTTATGTATGTATGGGCTTAGCAATTCTGAAATCGCTTTATGTGCAAACTAAGACTGAACAAATAAGTCAATAGATTGTGGGTACTGAGAGCCAACTTGCTCACTGTCAGAGAAAGGTTCCTACAAATAAGAAAGAAAAAGACTAAAATAAACTTTGTGGTGTTGAGTCAGAATTGGCAGTGTTAGTCTGAACTCATAGTTTCAGATGGATGGATGGGTGGGTGGAGAGTAGATCCCTACAGATATATACATTCATGCAAAAGCATATCTAGATGGGGATGATTAGTGTACACGTCTGCATTTCCTAGCTGTGTTCAGTGAGAAGACCTAAAAAACCTGATTCCTGTGTAGCTATAAGCATCCTGAGGGCCCAGATCTGGGTTTCTAAACCTACTCCCCAATCAAGGGAACCCGGCTTTCCTGGAGGAGTGACTAATCCAGGGGCAGAGCAGGAAGAATACGAGATAAGCCTGGGACGACTTGTGGTGCCAGAGCGTGAGGGGTGTCCCGGACAGGGTGGGGCTTGTCAGAGCAACACGGGTGCCGGCCTGCAGGAGCTCCTGGTGGCCCAAGCTGGAATGATCTAGAACAACAAAATTAATGATGGCAGTATTGGGTTCTAACCCATAGAGTAAAAATAAACATCCATCAGTCCACCCTGAGATAAATAAGAAGGGATCGCTCTTTGTAGAAAAATTTTCAGTTAATAAATGTAAAAGGAAGGAGGGACCTAGACCATCACCAAATGCAAATGGCACAGTGATGGTGGTAGACAAGGCCCACCAATGGGAGCCGTGATTAGTAGGTGAAAGTTTAAGAAAAGATGGGATGGTTGCAGAGTCTCATAGAATCTCTCCCAGTGTATTTATTAATTACACAACAGAGAGTGACATTACTGCAGAGACCACGAAAAGGATGCGTGTGTCAGTGTGAAAGCTGAAATAAGAAGGCAGAGCATCATGTTCGACCTCGTAGGGAAACAAGGCTGCTTGTCAACTGCCTTTTAAGGGAGAGGTATCCTTTTCCCCGTGATGCGCACAGAGGCCGGTGGACTGGGGATGCTGAGTGCCACCAGCTACCAAGCTCTGTGCCATTTCGGGTGCCCTCTGTCGGCAGGCAGGTGCCCCATGTTGGTGCCCCATGGTGAGGCAGCAACAGCTGACCAGATGCTGGAGTGCAGTGAGCCACATACCCCTGCCCTGGGCCCAAAGCACGGCCTCAGTGGGTAGGGCATCAAGTGACAAGGAATGTCCTTGGGAAGGGGATAACTGGTTGCTACTTGCCTGTGGACTGAGATGCCTCTTCCAGGGAGGGGCTGTCCCGATGACACAGCAAGATCCTCAGAATAGATGCCGTTGAGGCGCGCTTTCCTGGCAGCAGCCTCGGCTGCCTTGGTAAGAAGACGGGAGGACTCCAGCCGCCGTGCAGCAGCTCTTACTGTCGGGTTTGCCAAGCTGAGACACAGAGCGGTGTTCCAAGTCTGCAGGCGACGTGGGGCACTGATGAAGTGTTACAGCTGTACACCAGCAAGAGAGTGGTGAAAGTCCTTGTTTTGCCCGGGGCACCTTGGGCAGCAGAAAGCAGATAGCTGGCCTGGGCCCTCCTGTTCGCTGTGGCAGCCGGAGTCAGCTGGGAGCGTGTAAGATGGCGTTGGGACAGGCTGCCCGGGGCGGGCGGGGGCCGGGGCAAGTGTCCGTCTGCACTTACAGAGCCTGCAGTCCTTCCCAGCGGCAGCACTCCGGTCTCCTGCTGTGCAAAGGCTCAGACGAACCCACTCTCACTTGTCATGCCCCGTTTTCATGGGCAGGACTTCCCACCAGACTGACTGCCTTCCCTCTAGAATCAGTGTATCCATTTCCGAGGGCTGCCATAGCAAAGGACCACAAACTGGGTGGTTTAAACTACAGGAATGTGTTCCCTTCCAGTGCTGGAGGCCTGAAGTTCGAGATCAAGGTGTCTGCAGGGCCCTGTGCCCTCTGAAGCACTCGGGAGGGACGTGCTCCAGGCCTCTCCTATAGCTTCGGCAGCTCCCTGACTGTGACCTTCACACGGCGCTCTCCTGTGTGCCTGTCTGTGTCCAGTCTCCCTTCTGAGAACAACCCCATCTTAACTAATTACGTCTGCCGCAACTAACTCTTATTTCCAAGTAGGGCCACATTCTGAGGGACGTTTGGACGTTGCCATAGGAATCTGGGGGAGGGGGACACAATTCAGCCCATAACAAGCGGGCAGCTCCTCATGCCACCAGGCATCGGTTGGCAGTGCCCAGCTCTGTTGACATGCCAACAGCAATGGCAGGATAACAATTTATTTACAGCGAGGCTCGCACGGGGAGTGACTCTTACCTCCGTGCCAGCAGACGGTGGCCCAGGTGGAGCCCTGCAGCAGTCTGCCTTCCCAGCCCGGCGGCTGCCCTGTGCCCGGGGGTGTGGCCCAGACCTTGGTCACGCAACCCATCAATTTAAAAGCTGTTTTGTGCCTGCACCCCCAGTATAGGTATAATCATTTTTAAATTATACGTGCATACCGCTCTACCATTACATAAATTATAAAATGGATACAAAGTGGATAGTAATGTATCAAATAAAGTTGAAAGAAGCAATATTTCAATGTCTTCCTAATCATTATGACTTTGTACTATCAGTAACTAATATCTCAAAGTCCCTTGAGGTGAGGGTTCTCATGAATGATTTAGGTGTAAATCTAAATTTCTAACGACCTTTTTGGTGATTTCGGGGTTTGCAGGAGAGCAAGCTTCTTGTCGAATGTGACTGCATGTGTAGTGTGGCTCACGAAGTACTTAAACTAGGAGAAGCACAACTCTTCTCTTTCACGCTCGTTCCCCTGGGCTTGTCCGCATGTCACCTTCAGCCTCCACAGGTCTGCTGTGCAGGAGTGTTCTTTAAGTCACTTGTCCGTTTTGTAAAAGTCAGTTTAAATCCATTCATAACACATTTGAGTACAGTTCTAGGTGTGTGGGATAGATCTTCCAGGCGCAAGGACAAAACTAGAGACTTTAATTCACTACTCCATGAGCCAGACAGTGTCATATGTACCTTGCGAGACACTGGGAACCACTGCAGCACACAGGTGCCTGTAGGTGGCGACCCCGCTGCTTCCTCCAGACTGCTCCTCCCTGAGGACCATGAGGGCAGCGACGATTGTTCTTGTCTGCCTGCAGATGAGTGAAACAGTCCTCCTAGTAAATACTGGGGAAACGTAACTCATTTTGTTTTGTTCTGTCAGGTAAAAAAATAAATGTAAATAGAATAGATCTGCATGTGTATCTCGTTTGTCCTCTCAAGTGCCAAGAACTCCTCAGCGGGGCTCCAGCCCCAGGTTTCCTGTGGTGTGTCGTGTTACATGTCCTCTAAACCCGCGGCCGTGTGTCTGTCAGGGCAATCCAGAGGAACACAGCCGTGTGCGCATTAAGAAGTTTGGCCCAGAACTTCCCGATGAGCACAGAGCGTGAGGTGTGTGACCCGCACACTTTGTGTCCCAGAGATTGAGGGCAAGAGCTTTGCCAGGAACTCAGTCTCCGAGTTCTCCTCTATGACGGTGGGCACCAGAAAGGCACAAGTCTGGCAGCGTGTGAAGCAAAGGCTCGCCGCTCCGCCAAGGGATGGCTCCGCCATCTGCTGATGGGCGTCCATATGTCACAGGGGCCAGGCTGGACTCCTTCAGCTGGGGGCGCGAAGGGGGCCGGAAGGAAGGTGCTGGAGGCCCAGCTTTTCTCCAGTTGGCACAACATCTGGTTCCAGAATGGAAGTGGAAACCAGGTGTGATTGATGAGCTGAGCACCCCGGCCCTGCTCCCTGTCCCTTCCCTGGCCTCCAGCCTCCTTACAAGACCACGCTCCCTTCGCACGGGGAGAGCACCTCTCACCAGACGGAAGGAGCGGAGGCAGGGAACGGAGCTCTCGGTTTCCCCTCCCGACGCGGCTGCGCGTCCGCTCCAGGGGCAGCCTCTTGGAACAGATGACTCTTTTGTTTTTATGGTGTTACTCAAAGCGTTGCAGTGTTTATCAGCAGTGTTTTCTTATTATATACACATGTGAACTGAATTTAAATCGGCTCTCCAGTGGTTGGATTTTATAGAATGAGATATGTAATAATAATTTCATAGAATAATGCTGCATATAAGAATAACTACATAGAAACAAGAGCCCTTTATTGAGTTTATTACATTACAATTACTATGCCTGAGACTTTTAAACTCTCTATTTAAATAAACTCCATTGACTTCAGCTGTCTCCGAGTGTAGAGCACTCAGAAAATACAGTGCTAATCCTGCCTTCTCTGCAGGGAACATGTTTCAAGACCCCAGTGGATGCCTAAAACTGCAGATAGTACTGAGCCCTATAGATTCTGTGTTTTTTTCCCTCTACATACAGACTTAATTTGGAAATTAGGTACAGTAAGAGATTAGCAACAATAACTAATGATAAAATGGAACAATTGTAATGTGATAAAAGTTATCTGAATGGCTTTGGGGCCATCATTAAGAAAATAGGGGTGACATGCCCTGACCTGTGTGGCTCAGGGGGTTGGGTGTCTCTCACAAAGCGAAAAGCCACCAGTCCCAGTCGCGGTCAGGGCACAGGCCTGGCTCGTGGGTTCCGTCCGCCACAGGGGCTTGTGCGAGAGGCAACCAATCGAAGTTTCTCTCTCACATCGATGTTTCTCGTCTTCTCTTTCTCCCTCCCTTCTTCTCTCTCTGAAAATAAATAACAATAAAATCTTAAAGAAAACAAGGGTTACTTGCACACCAGCACTGAGGTACCACCGCAGTCAGTCTGATAACCAGGACAGCCACTGAGTGACTGACGGGGCAGGACATGTACACAGCTTGGAGACGCTGGACAAAGGGATCGTTCGTGTCCCAGAGGGACATGGAGGGGGCAGAAGATATAGTAAGTAGAGATCCACAAAGTTTTTTTGCATTAAAAAGAAGTCTTTGTCCCCTTCTGGGTATAACTCCAAATGAACTGAAAGAGAGGTCTCAGAGAGACATCTGCATATCCCCGTTCACAGCAGCACTGTTCACCATATCCGAGAGGTGGAAACAACCCACGTGTCTATTGTGGATGCTCGGATAAACAAAAATATGGTCTATCCATACAGCAGAGTACTGTGCAACCCCCAAAAGGAAAGAACTCCTGCCCCATGCTAGAGCATTGGTGCCAAGTGAAATAAGCCAGCCACAAAGGGACAAGACCACCACATGGTTCCACTTATATGAATTATCTAAAGCAGTCCAATTCATAGAGACAGGAAGCACAATGGTAGTTGCCAGGGGCAGTGGGGAGGGGCAAGAGGGAGCTGTTGTTTAATAGGCCTAGAGTTTCAGTTCTGCAGGATGAAGAGGTTCTGGAGATCCGTTTCACAGCAATGTAATGTACTTGACACTCCACTGAACTGTATGCTTAAAAATGGTTCAGATGGCAAATTTTCTGTTATTTTTTTAAACACATTAAAAAATTGCTTTTGAAGGAGCAAAAAAAGAAGCCCTCACTTCTGTGGACAGCAGTTTGGAGGTTCCTAAAAAAGTTAGGTGTGGCATCACCATATGACCCAACATTACACGCCTAGGCATACACCCAGGTAAAATGAAACAGGTGTTGGAACAAAAGCTTATACATGAATGTTTATGACATCATTATTCACAATAGTAAAAAAGTGGAAACAACCCGAAGTCCACCAAATGATGACTGGATAAATAAAATGTGGTATATCCATACAGTGGAATATTATTCGGCCATGAAAAAAAATAAAGTACTGGCACATATTACAGCATTGGATGAACCTGGAAAGCATTATGCTAAGTGAGAAGCCAGACACAAAAGGCCACATTTATATAAAATGTCCAGAATAAGCAAATCCAAAGAGAAAGAAAGATTCCTATCAGGAGAGGGAAGGGGGAATGACTGCTTAATGCTTTCTTTTGGGGATGATGAAAATGTTCTAAAATTAGATAGGGGTGACAGTGGCATAACACTCACTGTATTAAAAGAGCCACCGAATTGTTCTTTTAAGTGGTTCAAATGGTGAATTACATGGCTTGTGAATATTACTTCAATTAAAGAAAGAAGTCCTCGTGCATGAAAAGTTGGGAACCAGGGCTGTAATCCAATCCCCACATTTTCTTAGCTGGGAAAGGGGGAGTGAACTCTGGTGAACCAACTCTGGAAGACCATGGCTGTAATACTCGGGGGACACCAGGACCCTCATGCAGAGGTGGGGAAAGTCACCCTCTCCACTGCAAACAGCAGCAAATCCCCACTCAGACTGGACCAGGCAGCCAGGGCACATGCTGTCTCCTGAGGAGAAGACCCAGGGTAGCACTACTGGGGTCCCTCGGGCTAATCCAGGTCCACGTCTGCACCGCTGGGAGCTCTGCCTTGCTCCTGGAGTAGGCTCCTCCCCAGGTGGGTGGCAGGTTGGCCACAGCAGGTCCAGCCTTCACATCCAAGCCTGTGGTATCCAGAGGAAGACATGAGCATCCCTTCCCCAGTCTTCTCTGGAGCAAGAAAAGCTTTGCCAGAAGCCATCTAACAAACTCATTGGCCAGAATTGGGTCATGGGATTCTAACGCAGACATTGCTGAGAGGGTCTCGACCTATGGTTTGCAGCAGCGTGGGTGTAGGGAAATCAGGCACCGGTACCGTAGGCCACGTGGGCCATGTGGAGGCCAGTCCAGAGAAGTTGCCTGGAGCTGGGGGAAGAGCAGATGCCCAGGCCTACACAGAAGAGGAATGAAGACCAGGGAGGGCAGCAGAGCCAGAGGTCAGAACCTCAACCTAGAGCCTGGAGAGCAAAGTCTGCGAACCACAGCACAGGGCTCAGGATCCCAGACCAATGAGGGCAACAACAAGAGGCCAGAGCCGAGGCCCAGGGTCTGAGTAAGGACTGGCGCCCAGCCACTGCTGCAGAACGCTTCCATCTCCCCAGGGGCTCCATAGAGAGCCCTCTTAAAGCCATCCTCGGTCTCCAGACCATGTGTGTTTGTACCAGACATGGACATAGTAGTGGCCATACACATTTGAATGAAAAACTGAGTGCTTTGTAAGATCAGATCTTAAAGGTTAGTCTCTAAAGGCACCACCAGAACTAATCAAAGAGCACTGGTTATGTTACTAGAATTGCATTGCCCCCCATTCTTCTAATAGATTTTTTAAAAAGATTTTATTTTTTTATTTTTAGAAAGGAGAAGGGAGGGAGAGAAACATCAATGTAGTAGACTTTTATAGAACAGGGAGTGTTTGTGCCCCGGTGACTGTTTGGACTGGCAGCCTTTAGCTGATTTCCCAGACATCCAAGGGTTCCACTCCCCTGCTCATGGCCATTCATTTATTCACCTCATACCTGAAAGCACCTACTACGTTCCCGGCACCCGGCATCCCAGTTGGGACACAGTGAACAAACAAAATCCCTCTTCCCACAGAACTGTCCAGTGGGGGCACCAGATGACGCACATGTTGACAACAGAACGTGTGTGTATGCTGCACAAGTAGAGGTGGCAGTGCTGTGAAGAAAACGAAACAAGAAAAGGGCCTCGAGTGTTCCTCATCTTCTGAGAACACCACAGATGGAGGACAACCCGACAGCGTTCTCACCCACCGGGGCTGCCGCCAAGGCCCCCCGCAGGGGGAGCTGGCCTGAGGCTGTCACAGTGGGGCTGCTGCCGTGGGCCACACCTGTCAGACACTGTCCTCACGCGCCTACAAATCTGTTCAAGCTCGTGAGGTCACACTCACGCTTCACCGCTGGGATAACCGAGCCCTTTGGGTCCCCTGTTGATGTGGGCTCACTGGAAAGATGAATTTCCTGCTGAGGGCAAGCCAGAAAAGGATCTGTGTGGAACCGGCTTCAAGAATTGTGGCCACGCCTGAGACTGAGGTTTTGCAGATAAGGCGCAGTCGTTACGGGCTGTCTGGCACGCTGGTCGGGAGCTGGTGGGCTATGGCCTCCCTGGCACCCTCCAAGCCTAAGCACCCTCCATAGGGGGAGGACTGCAGGGTACCAAGGAGAAAAGTGTGTCTGGCAGCTTACAAGAGTTTGGTCAAAAGTCGGACTGCTACCACTAACTTCTAATTCTGGAGAACTTTGACTTTATATGTCAGGACTAAAGATTAAAAGTGGGAGAGAGAAGATTATAAACGGCATCTGTCAAGTGTTCCTCTGTAGCAGGTTCTCTCAGTGTGATGATGAAATGTAGAGCATTTTGGGCCAGTCTAACTGAATGTAGAGGAGTAATTGCTGTTCACTCCTTTTTGGGGGGGTGGGGGTGCGTCGTGGGAGATGAAGGGAAGGAGCGCTAAAATGATAGAATAGAAATATACAAGTTTGGATGTGGGCACCTATTTTTGAAGACGGCAGTTGCGTACAAAGTTTGTTTATCATAGGAGTTCCCATTGGTTCCATTTGTTTAACCACGCGCCTCCCTGCAGAGTAGCTTGGCCTCTGCAGCTAAGGGGAGCTTTTGCTGCGCGTGGACTCAGTACAGCGGACACTCTGTTAGAGAAAGTGTTGTTGATGGCCTGCACTATGGGTGAGTTCTGTGGGTTGGGGGAAAGTTATACAATTAACAACACAATGTTGTTAATTAACACGGCAAAGTTGAGACCCTCCTGTAGGCAGACACATAGGGAGACCGGACTGGTCGGGGAGCCACGTAAATGCGTATTTGGGAAAAGGCAGAGCAAGTGATAACTGATGCTGGAGGGAGGGAGCATTGGCTGCACCCCTCCCCCCGCTCTCCCTGTCTCCCCCCTTCACTCACAGTGTGACATAAGGGCTCCATGTGCAGGGATAGCTGTCCATGTGGGTCCTGGCCAAAAACTCCTATCTCCAGGCAACATATGTTCCTCCTGGTTTGCAATTAATTTGCACCTAGGAGTTTGATGGGTATATCCATTTATCTGGACTTACTGGCAGGTCAGGTTTCTGAATAGCATTCACAGGCCAATCAGATTATAAATCAGTAGGACTGCTTTAACTTCTTGAACCCAGAACCTACCACTCTATACATCAATTTATGTCTCATTTCCCTGAAACTCTAAAGAAATAAGACAAAGAAACGGAGTGCTGGTCCATCAAAGGTCTCCAGTGTAGGTCTTTTCTTGCCTATCCCTTGTTCTAAGTCTGAATCTTTTCTCCAACATTTTAAATCACTCTATACGTATGTTTTTTTAAAAAAGCAGATAATTAAAAACCTAATACAGACTGTGAAAATGAATGAGGAGCATACAAATGATAAAAGTGTCAGATTCCTGTGAAGCACAGCACAGGGAATACAGTCAATAATGTTGTAATAACTGTATGAGGTGCCAGGTGGGCCCTGGAACTATCAGGGAACCGCTGTGTTAAGTGCACGATTGTTCAGCCCCTGTTCTGTACACCTGACACCAATATAAAATGTATTGAATGCAAACTGTGATCAAAAAATGAAATTTAATGAAGAATAAGAACAGATAACTAAAAGAAAAATGTCAAATTCCCTATAACAAGAACATGAACAAAGACTTCACCAAAGAGTGAATATTTGTAAGCAAATAGTAGTAGTAGTAAACAAGTACAAAACAGAAGTTTACTTTCTGGGGTCCAAAAAAAGGTAAACTAAAATTACCTCAACGTTATGTTTTATTACCTGTTAATTATATAGAGATTGAATATCTCAATTTATGTTTTTAAAAATGTTTCAAATTGCCTATAGATTTGGACATATTTCCCCCCCAAGCTTTGATCTCCTGATTTCTCAAATTCATAATTTTTTTCCAGCTTTATCAAACTATGATTGGATATAAAACGTATATAAGCTTAAGGTGTGCAGCATGATTTGATACACATATACACTGAGAAATGGTCCTCACCTTTGATGATTCTGCCGAGGTTAACTGACCTTGTTAAGTCAGTGAGCACCTCCATCCCCCCACATTATTACCGGTAACATTTTTTTAATGATGGTAACATACAAGGTTCACTCTCTTAACAACTTCCAAGTATATGATACAGTTCTGTTGATTGTAGTCACTGTGCTGTACATTGGATCTCCAGAACTTACTCATCTTACAGCTGGAAGTTTCTACCCGTGGACCAGCCTCTTCCCATGTTCCCCACCGACAGCCCCGGTCAACCACCATCCTATGGTGTTTCTATGAGGTAGGCGTTTTTAGATTCCACATATCGTATGTGAGAATTTACAGGGTTTGTCTTTCACTGTCCGACTTACTTCATTTAGCATAATGCCCTCAAGGTCCATTGCTATTGTCACAAAAGTCAAATTCTCTATCTTTATGGCTGAATAGTATCCCACTGTATATAAGTACCACATTTTCTCTATCCATTCATCCAATCATAGATACTTTGGTTGTTTCCATGTCTTTCCTGTTGTAGATAACGGTGCAGTGAACATGGGGGTGCAGATACCTCTTCAAGATAGTGATTTCGTTTCTTCTGATGCAATGCAGAAGGGGGATTGCTAGATCACATGCCAGCTCTGTTTTTAATTGAGGAACCTCCTACTGTTTTCCACAGTGGCTGAACCAATTCACATCCCCACCAACAGTGCGCAGGGAATCCCTTTTCTCCACATCCTTGCCAACACTTGTGTCTTGTCTTTTTGATAATAGCCGTTCTAACAAGTGTGAGGTGATATCCCATCGTGATGTTAATCTGTATTTCCCTCATGATGATGCTGAGCACCTTTTCATGTACCTGTTGGCTGTTTGTATTGTTTTTTTATTGTTGTTGTTGAGTTGTGTGAGTCCTTTATATTTGGATATTAACCTCTTATCAATCGTATGATTTACAAATATTTTCTCTCATTTATATGTTGCTTTTTCACTTTGTTGGTTGTTTATTTTGATGTACAGAAGCTTTTTAGTTTGATGTGGTTCCACTTGTTTTATTTTTGCTTTGCTTGCTTCTGCTTTTGGTCTCATATCCAAAAAATTGTTGCCAGGACCGGTGTCAGAGAGCTTTTCCCCTGTGTTTTCTCCTAGGAGTTTTATAGTTTGGGTCTTACATTTAAGTCTTTAATCCATTTTGAATTAATTTTTGTGAGTGGTTCCATTCTTTTGTGTGTGCATATCCAGTTTTCCCAGTACTCTTTATTGAAGAGACTGTTTTTCCCTATTGAGTGTTCTTGGCTTCCTTGTCAAGTAATACTTGACCACGCATGCAGGACTTCGTTTCTGGGCCGTCTGTTCTGTCCCACTGGTCTGTGTTGTTATGTCAGGACTGTACTCTTCTGACTGTAAGAGCTCGATACCACAGCTCGAGATCAGGAAGGGCGATGCCTCCAGCTCGGTTTTTCTCCCTCAGAACTGCTGTGGCTATTCAGGGGCTTTTGTGGTTCTGCACCAGATTTAGGATTTTTTTCTATTTCTGTAAAAAATGGCATTGGAATTTTGATAGGATTTCTTTGAATCTGTGGATTGCTTTGGGTAGTATGGACATTTTAACAATATTAATTTTCTGATCCATGAACATGAGATATCTTTTTAATTATTTGTGCCTCCCTTAATTTCTTTCATTCATGTTTTATTGTTTTCATTGTACAGATCTTTCACCTCCTAAATTTATTCCTAAGTATTTCAGTATTTTTGATGCTGTCGTAAATGAAGTTTTAAAATTTTCTTTTTCAGATACTTTGTTGTTATTGTATAGAAATGTAACTGACCTCTATATGTTGATTTTATATCCTCCATTTTTTTTCTGAATCCATTTATCAGTTCTGTTTTTTGGTGGAGCCTTTAGGATTTTCTAAGATCACGTCATCTACAAAGAGAGACCATTTTTCTTTTTCCTTTCCAAGTTAGATCCCTATTGTTTCTCTTTCTTGCCTGATTGTTCTGGCTAGGACTTGCAGTACTATGTTGAATAGGAGTTTTGAGAAGAACATCCTTGTCTTGTTCCTGCTCTTACTGGAAAAGCTTTCACCCTTTCACCATCGAGTATTTCGTTAGCTGTGGGTTTGTCCCAGAGATCTTGCATCTTCTGCACATGTGCGTGCGTGCACACAGCGGCAAGCTCCCTGGTTAGCTGCCAAGCAAGGTAAAGATCAGATCCTTCGCAGTTTCCACTTTTACAGGGGGCACAAAGGGGAGAAGGTGGACATGATGTGCTTGGCTCAGCAGAAGTGGCTGAGCGGCCACCAGGAGAATCTTGGTCTCCTGAGTCCTGAGGCGCCACCTGTACCATCCCTCAGCCCGTCTCAGCTCAGTGACGGGGGAGAATGCAGAGCCTCTGGAGTGTTAACGCTCTTATAAATTGCCCCAGGGAAAATTGTCAAAATGCAGGTTTTGCATCCTTAGGTCTGGGGTGGGACCTGAGACTGCATTTCTCAAGGCGCCAAGGGGGGGTCGCGCTGCTTGTTCCCACCACACTTGGAGCAGCAAGACTCTATCCCAGTCTCTGTAATGTTGATAAAGTCTGCGTGCTTTTCCAAAATGCGTCAACGCTATGCAAAAGGTAGAAGACATTGCATAGATAATTTAGCCTTTTGCTATTGGTAAGTGAAACTTCTTAATTGAACGCACACACACACACACACACACACACACACACACACACTGCAGAGGAAAAGAGAGGGACAGTGGAAGTGAGAACTGTCCGTAGGACAGGAGTGAACATTTTCCTCATGGCACTTTAATCTGTTTTGAAAGCGTCTTTCATTCAGCCCACTGAATTTATGATCTGTCTCATCTTGATTGGGCTGTGGGAGTGAGAAGTTTGGAAAATTGTCCCTGCTATCAAAACCAAACAAGCAAATTCAGCATCATTCAGAAAGCCTAGCAGCCAAATAATAACAAATACAGGCCGCCGTTAGACCAGCTGCTTTATGTATAGTCTTATTTTACCTTCACAGCCTGCAGGGAGGCTGAGGATTCTATGGGTGAGGAAATCGGCTGAGAAAGGCTAATGACATGCCCAAGGTCACTCTTCTAGGAACTGACAGGGACAGGCTTTGAACCGGAATCTGCCTGATTCCTAAGACTCTTGCCCCTCTGCTGCCTACTGCCTGTATTCTGGCAACCAGCCTTCTTTTCCCAAGGAGTCGGGGAGAAATTATTAAAAACAGGGCCTTAAATTCTATTTTGAATTTTAAAGTTCAGAGGCATATTTTCTGCACTAGGGTTTTATTACCACTCATAGATACCAGTTTCCTTCCAAGCTCATTTAAGACGGAAGAGTTTCTGTGAGTGTCTTTGTACTCCAGCCGTCAACTGGAGCCTTGTGGTCTTGTGAGGCACGGTGTTGGAGTAGCTCAGCCGTGGCACTGGCCTCACAAGGGACCCCCGCCACCGCCACCACCCCCAGCGCCCTAAATCACAGCAGCCACTGCTCCAGCAAGTCCTCAGATCTCTATGTCAGGAGCCACAGTGCCCAGAAAATGTCCACTCAGGAACCACCGAGCCCAGTGAGTGGGAGACATGGAGGGCGAAGATGGGGTCCAATTCAATTTCAGAAGCCACAGATTCAAGATTCCCAAAATCAGCTGCAAGGAAAGGAAATCAGACCAGAAACATACAATAAGAGGAAGTTGGCATCAGTATAAAACCAGTGACTCATGGCTACTAAATTCATTATGACTTTAAGTGGAAAAAAGAAATAATAAGTCCTAAATAGGAAGGGTGGTACCTCATGGGCACAAAACAAGTACTGTTAAAGAATGGAAGAGTCTGCTTTCATTTTGCCAGAGGTTCCAGGTGTGATTATAGATAGAAATAAAAGCAAACCCCTTCCAGCTTTGGCAAGGTTGAACCTACAGGGTGGATCTTTATGAGAAATGCTTCTTTTGCCTTTGTTGAGTCAGAGGGGGGCTGAGGGGAGAGAGGCTGAGGTCAACAAGTGCCCGCTGACCCCCCAACCCCCCATGCTGGGAGGAGGAGGGAATTCTACCCCAAGCATCTTCCAGGCCTTCAGAGCTCGAGGCTTTGTGCCCTGGATGGGAGGCATCGGGAGCCGTGGCCTGGGGGTGAGCACAAGGGCTCCTCCCTCTGAGCCACCGAGCTGGCATCCCTTAGGGGACTAGGAACCAGAAAAGAGAAGTGTCTTCCCTTAGAGCGTGAGTGTGAGTCCACTCAATCCAGGCCTTTTGTCTGTTAGTTTATCTGTTAATCTTCTTAGCTTTCTTTTTCGTCCCAGACCACATGTATGACTACAAATCAAGCAACTTAGGTACACACCATCCCCAAGGATCAGCCTTCTATTGTTGGCCTGAAATGTGGGTAAGGCAGTTTAGCGTGGGACAGTCCCACACCGGGGGGCAGAGCGGGTCCTGTCCAGGTCCTGGCCCTTATTCCTGGGTGGTCCCAGGTAAGGCACTAACCAACCTTCAGGCCTGTCTCCTCATCTGTAACATGAGACTTGCAGACAAGCCTCTTTCTCTGAAGGGACTTTCATGGTAAATACAGGAGGAAAAACGCATACCTACAGGCTTTGACGAGATGCAAAATGACACTGGAATTGGTCACGGTCACACATTCCAGAGTTCCTGTCCTGTGGCCGAACGTTGCTGGACTCGAGAGGAGATGACAGACCCGGGCGCGTCCTAGGGGAGGCGGCTCCCTCCTTGCCGAGGCTGCCTGCATTCCCTGGTGGCAGAGTGATGACAAGTCATCTCAGGCTTAAACGGGACCAAAGATGCTGTCCTTTTAAGTCTTTTTAAAGTTTTTACTAAAAAACTATTGCATGATGTTTTAGGATAGCACAAGGCAGTTCACTGCCTGTGTTCTGTGGCTTGTATTTTCTTGTTTTTCAAATCCCTTTAAATTTTTTCCTCTATATTTTTCCTGATTTTACTTTTGTGCACTCATATTCCAGTTTTCTTGCCATAGGGAGTATGAAATCCAGTTATCAAAATGTTAAATTATGATATAGTTATTTCTCTAAGGGTTTAATAACAAGATTCCATGATAGGTCTAATCACTGCCGTCGCGTTGAAGTGATGATGGGTGTGAACAGCATTTCCAAACACCTGCAAGAATGGAGATGTGCTGCCTGTTGTCTGAATTCCCAAGGAAAGACGATGCTAAATGGCAATTAGGTGTGAACGAAAATAACGTCACAGGCCTCGTTTGCTTGTTTTTCCCCTGCCCAGCTCATGGGTGCCCTGCTTTCTGTTTCTGGGATCCCTTGAGTTGAGGAACCCCATCCTGCTCCTCTTAGAGCCACGCGATATCAAACATACAAGGGGGGACCCAAAAAACGGAATTTATTTGTAGAAATTTGTATATTAGTTCTTATATGTTTGAACTTCAGCCGCCTTCAAAGTGCTCTCCACTTGATGCAACACACCTATCAAGACTTTTTTCCCCGTTGCTCCAAACAGTTTTTGAACTCGTCGATTTTGCTTCCTTTTAGTGCTTCTGCCGTTTTTTGTTTCACCTCTTCCACATCAGCAAAATGTTTCCCTTGGAGGACTTTTTTCATCCAGAGAAACAACAAAAAGTCACTCGGGGTGAGATGGTGAATAGGGAGGGTGGGGCATGGGGGTCATGCCGTTTTGGGTCAAAAATTGCTGAACACTCAGCACGGTGTGGACGGGTGCACTCCTATAAATCACCCATCATGAAATGGGAAACATGTTGAAAGAGTCTTCAGAAAAAAATTCACTGAAGCTAAATGCAGCCTCTCACAACAACACCAGCTGGTGCACTGGTGCAGATGGGTTCCTAGAACACTCACCTAGCAGGGGAAGCCTGTGCTCCAAAGGACCAGCCCTCCAGAAGATAATTCTGGTTTGGGGGGTTCCCCCATTCATGTCTAACTGTGTATGGCAGTTTTACTCTGATTTTCCATTATATCCAATTTCATTTCAAGAGTCTACATTCCAGAATCACTACCATGCTTCCGTACCCCACATGTACCTCCATACACGGGGAAAGAACACAAGATCATTGGAAGTGATTCAGTTGCCAAGTCTGCATGGCTGCCAGTCCTAATTCCCCTTCTCATTTTTCAAATGTAACGAGAGCACGCACGGTCACAAGAGCCGATTTCCCTCCCACGACGACTGTCCGCTGGCACTCGGCCCTCAGCCCTCTCCATGCTTCTGCGCCCCCCCTCCAGTGGAGGCTCGGCCTGTCCTCCCCAGCTGTCCTCCGCCCAGGGGGGCTCTGCTGCTCTCCAGAGCACAGCACGGCGGCCCACTGGCTTCACCTCGCCCTGCAGTGCGGAGGGGTGCAGTCCCACTTTGTGACCTGCTGCCGCCTGTATGATTGTGGGAAAAACATCTCAGAGCCCAGACTTCTCGGAATGAAACGGGAATAAAATAATCCCCCACAGGGTGAAAAGACACTGACTTTGCACAAGGTTAGGCCCAGAGCCACTCTGACTTTGGCCATATACCTGCAACACCGAGCTGCAGTCTCCCCTCTGGGCGATGGGGCAGGAGTCCCTTGTTCGGAGGGTTGAATGTGCTAAAGGCTGGTTAAGGCTCCTGCATGGCGCTCGGCCAGTAGCAGGCTCACAGGGATACCATACCGGCTCGCTCTGCTCCGCCTGGGGCCTCAGGACTGAGTCGAGTCAGGCGGGCACGGGGCAAGGAAGGGAGACGGTTTTTCAGTGAGTGTGTGTGTGTGTTCAAGCAGATTAAAACTGTCTCCTTGTCTTAGTCGCCTCAGCATGTGGTAGTAGTTTCCCCGCCCCGCACCCCCCATCTGTTTGCAAAGGTGGAGGTGACTGGACCCCCAGTTGGAGGGGCTGCCCCTCTCCCCAAGAGCACCGCGACCTTAGAGCACAGCCTGTTCTCAGCTGTGATTATCACGTCGGCATCTCCCTGGGGTGGGTGAGACACAGGTGGCAGCCGGGCCCGGAGTTTCTGGTTGCGTAGGTCCGGGTGGGCCCAAGAATTGCATTTCCAGCCGGTTCCCAGGTGAACTGCCGGGTGGGGACCACACGTGGAGCAGTGTCTACCAGAGACATTGATAAATTCTGCTTGGCACAGACAGCCCTCTTCCGCTTCGAGGGCCTCCTCCGGGACATGTTACAGGTAGCTAAGTGTCAGCTTATTTTACATTGGCCGCATGTTCAGTGCCACTGCGAGATGTGGGAGCACTTTTTAAAGCCTGTCTCCATAGCATGCTGGTCCTATGAAGTACTCTCTGATTTAAAATAAAGAATAACCAGTCCCGTGGTCAGAGAAGTCAGGTAAGGGTCCTTCTGTGGTGCCCTCTGGGGAGTTCCCAGTGCAGCCTGTCACCTGGCCAGGGAGGCCGTGCCCCCAAGAAAGCCACACGACCCCTTGTAACCCAGCATTTGCCAAGCCCATTTGCAGCCCTCCGCACAGCGCAGCAGGGCATTCACGAGCACGCTGGGCGAGGAGGGGCATTGGACACCTTCTGTGGAGGAGGATCTTTGGCACATTACCTTCCTACCTCAGTCCTCCCTGGGAGTGCATTCTCTCTGGGGTTTGCACTCTGGGCCACGGTGACATCGTCTGAACCAGACTGTTGTGAGACCCTGTGAAACTGGACTTGTCCTTTGTTACGACCTGCTACCCCAAGTAATAACTGGCCTGGCTTGTGGATAGGCATGCATGCATGTATTGTGAATCGCAACCCTAAAAGCACTTATAAAGTCCTGCAGTAAAACTTCAACTTGTCTTCATTCTAGTGAGTGGTAGTGTGTTATACTTTTTAAAATTCCAAAGCTTAGAACATTTATAAAGAAATGTGGCATTGCTGCTTTCGTGACCATACTGTAACTCGGACTTGTCTAATTACAATGTTGCCAGTAAACTCCTCATAGAGAAGACCCAATTTAATGCGTAAGTTAAAATTATCTGTAATAAACATATCAATTGTTTGTATAATATTCTCATTGTAGGGTATTTTGGGTTTCTTCCCAAAAGTTTGTTTTCTTAAGGGGTTTTTAATTATCCTTCCTACCATATTTATGTTGCTTATTTTCTCCTTTCTCCTAATGAATATAAACTTCAAATTAGTGTAATCTGACTAAATAGGGTTTTAGTCCTTTGGAAAACTTATTCACCCGATAACAGAGACAAGCCACCCCCCAGGGCACTGCGTGCCTGCTCAGAGGACACTTCATCGTGTCGGGGGCTGAGCTGTTTGTCTCCAGGCCCCTCCTGTGACTGACCTGCAGGGTGGATGGTCACTTTTGTGCCGTGTTTATGAGTACAGAGAGAAATGGGGCCTCAGGAAAGTTTATTGTTTACTGCGTTTCCTCAGAGTGAACTGTTCTCCAAACTGCACATTGTGGCCCATTGGCTGGTCATAAAGTCGGTTCAGTGGGTGGAGACTGGTTGTTTTTTTAACGGAATAGGATCAAGCAGAAAATATTACAGTGTGCCCCCCGGGTGTGAGATTCTGAATTGTTTGTTCTAGGAGTGTCTGTGCGTGTCCATGTGTGGGCACTGAGTCACCATGTTAAATAAATGACCCAAGTTGTTATTGTGGGTCATGATCAAAATGTGGGAAAGCCATTGGGCAGGAAAAATATTTAAGCCACTTTAGAGTGCAGAAGAATTCATAAGTTAAGATTAAACTTTACCTTTTTAAAGTTATGACTTGTCTTCCCTGCCCCCACGGCCCTTCTGTGCTCTGGCAGCGCCCTGTGTGACCTGCCCGCCCCCTGCAGTGACGGGCAGCGACGCCGCAGCTGGCATCGCCCGTGGGATTCCTTCACACTGCTCCGGGAAGACTCGGCTCCTCAGGGCAGCGTCCTGCTCTAGGACCCGACTAGCGTTGCAGTCCCTTGGAGGTAGCGATGCTCAGGGTAGCAGCGGCATCACTGGCGCGATTCGTGGGGAATTTACTGCAAGACAGAATGGGCTGTGAGTGGGGCTGGGTCACCACTGCAGTGTGCCACCAGCGTCCCCCAGCTGCCACCGTGTTAGGTATTTTGAATAGTGCACTTGAAATTGTTCAGGCACATCCCAGTGCTCCCTATTGAGAGGAGAGGAAACTGCCCCAGTCCCTTCTCTGCTGAGGCCGGTGCCCCGCTGTGTGTCTGGTGCGCGTCTGCTCCTGAAACTCCCTGCACACATGCCTGTCTGTGCTCAGCTAACTGCTCGCCTCCCGGAGCTCAGCCAGAACCTCGCCGGTCCTGCCGATCCCCCTGCTGCACATTCTCCTGCAGCGCCCTGTCCTTCCCGGGAGTAGCTCTCTGCCTAAATGTGGGCCTGCGGTGAATTTCTCATCCCTTGTTTCACCGTGGGCCCTGCTGCCTCAGTCACGTGCAGACTGGCCGGCTGCCTCCGGGACGGACCATTGGCCTCTCCATACAGCCGCTCCCTGCTGACTTCTCGGTGTGGGTTTCGGACCTGGCCTGCCCTCCCTGCATCTTAGAGTTGTAGGGATCCAGGTCCAGAAAGGAGAACTCACCTGGCCAAGGTCACGTGGTTAGGGGCAGAGGGAGTGGTTTGCATTGTTCCTGAAGAAGAGCCAGAACGCTCTTTGTGCATCGGGGCTCCCTGGCGCTCTGGCCTCTCCGCCGGCTGGGCCTCGCCTGCTCTCTCCACGCCTGCCCTCTGACCTGCGGCGTAGGGTTTATGTTCACACCCCTGTCAACCTCTGAGGTGTAACTTAATGCATCATGTTAAATTCAGGCAAGCATTTCATGGCCCCGGGAGCTGTTTTTAAGTTAGTAAAAGTGTGTCTTTGATAAAAAATCCCTTCATAATTTTGTCTCACACATTGTTATGAGAAATTCCTCCTAGTAAAATGTCTCACAGCTGCCTTGTCATTGATTAGTAAAGTGAGTTCGTCTGTCTATCTGTGCCTGATTTTCTTATAAATCAAATATTTGGTAAATTCACAAAATTGTGCCTTAGCCACAAAAGATTTGGATTTGAAAAGCATCAGCTATTGTTAGGGGCCCAGGCTTGTGAGTTTGGATCCTGGCTCTCCCCTTACTAGCTGTGTAGCCTTGAGCAGCTCACTAAACCTCTCTGTGCCTGAGTGTCCTCACCTGTACGTTGCGATTGTTGGCAGCACTTACCTGATCAAGCCGCCGTGAAAGTTATATGAATTAATGTGTCCTTGGCACCTCGCATAGTTCCTGGCACAGAATAGGAGAAAAATACTAGCTCTTAATAGAACATTTTTTATTACTTTGTTTGTAAAGATTTTACTTATTTACTTCTAGAGAGGGAGGAAGGGAGAGAGAGAGAGGAGGAGAAACATCAATGTGAGAGAGAAACATCGATTGGCTGCCTCTCGTATGCACCCCAGCTGGGGACCAAACCTGCAACCCAGACATGTGCCCTGACCGGAAATTGAATCGGAGACCTTTCACTTTGCAGTATGATGCCCAACCAACTGAGCCACACCGGACAGGGCTGTTATTACTCTTTACTTCCACTATTTTACAGTCAAAATCAAGAACTGAAAGGACCCCTAAAACTCTCTAAGTGGATATCCCTGGTTGTCATTGAATAGTCCAGGGTTTGGAGGTTGCTGCGGTGACTTCCGTGTCTCACCTAATAACGCATGCTTGAGAAATGCTTCGTTTCTAGGACTCTCACAGGACTTCAAGGGCAGTAATTGCCCAGGTGAATGTCACTGTATTATGGCTCGTGGAACAAATGTTCCATCAAGAACACTTGGTCCAGCTTTCCCACATGACCGAGGATTTCATAATTTCTAGAATTTCCTGTGGAATTATTTCCCATCAGATAATTGCACAGGAAATCAGAGCCCAAAGGCATGAGTTCACTTGACTTGTTAAGCTACTGCTCTCCTGCCATGACTTTCCTCGTGAAAGGTTACACTGACTTGGCTTTGGAGTCTTAGACTGAAACTGAGTTCCTCTTCCTCTATCAGAAATGCCCATGGTCCACCAGCCTTTGCACAGGTAGTGCATGCAGATACGGGCATTCAGCCCACGGTGGGTGGTCCTGCTTTACCGTTAATGACAAGGCAGCTAAGTTGTAAGCCTGGTACACTCCCTTGCTCAGGGATAGCAGTGAGGCAAGTGCAGGCTGTGGACCCCACCCCACCTCCCCATGGCTCCGGGGTGACTGGCGGAGGTAGAGGAAAAGGATGAGGATGGAAAAATGGATTCCCTAGACTTAGCTCTCCCGATAATTCATTGGGATTTCTCTGTCAGCCTTTGAGGTAAAATGCTGTCCAAATGAATAAGCTGCATTCAACTCCACATAAAATCCGGAGCACAGTTGAAACTGCCTTTAATCAGTGTCCCGGAATGTGTCGATGCCGACAGAGTTCTAGCCAAAAGGGTTCCACATGCAAATGCATTTAGGGAACATGGGTTAAATGACATTAACCTGGTTTCCTTAAGACATCTCAGGGCCCTAATACACGAGGGGGCAGTGAAATCTCCAGGCAGAGGATACAGGAAGCAGTGTTTCCAAAACTCAGTTGATGGAGGTCGCCCAGGTCACGCTGCAGGACTAGAGTTGGGCGGAACGTATTTGGGGGCCACAGTCCTGAGGGTTGTGTGTGGCAGGTGTGAGGAGGACAGTTTGCCAGAGAATCTGAGGACCAGATTCTTGCCCTGACTTCACTTGCTCCCAGTCCCATGACCACAGGTGGCATGGCCTTCTCTGCCACTGAGCTGCTTCTGCAGCTGTGTAAGAGGAGGCCAGAGTGACCGGTGTGCTGCCCTCCCCACACACCTCATGGAGAAGGTCCCTGGAACCTGGACAGATGAGCTCTGAAATCAGGGAGAGGTCTGCCTGCAGATATAGGGCACACCATTGGTGCACAGTTCTCTTAACCCAGAACAGGCTGTGGGGGGAGCCGGCTAGTGGGGAGAAATTCCCTGTTTACCTGTGTTTTATTCTGTCCTGCCAAAGGCTTTGCCTAAATGCATGAATGAAGTTCTCCTGTATATAGATAAATGTGTAGGGCTGACCGTAGCTTCTCTGTGTAATCCTGTAGTAATGCCTAGGACTTTTCTTGCCCCTTGACAGCTATACCAGCCTGTTTAGCCTAAATCCATTTCTTCTTTGGTGGCAGATGAAGCCGTAGTCAGAGCTTCAGAGGAGGCAGGAAGCAGGAAGTGCCCAAGTGTCCCCAGGGTGAGCCGAGCCCGGCCCAGAGGGCTCAGAAAACTGCAAAGGTTTTCATATTTTCACACTAACCCCTATACACTGGCAAAAACTGAACTGATGTGAGACTATTTATAGTGCTTATTTATCCTGCTTAGTGTAATCTCCATACATTTTGCTGTAGAAAATATTAATGGGTTTGCATATGGGCTGCTGCCCCACAACAGCCTCACCCCGGGGCGTCAGTTAGACATGATTTACGCAATGTGTTAGCTTTGTAAAATTTGAGAATATCTGAATTCAGTAACCTTTCTGATCCCAAGGGTTCTGGGTAAGGGATCTGGGGCTCTAATGGAAACTCTGAGGCACAAAGTCACGTGTGAAGGTCAATGTCAGCCACACTGGTCCAAGGAATTGAGGAACAGGCTGTTCTGTTACTGGCTTCAGGTGAGAGGCTCTGCACCCTGTGACTGCTAATCACTGTCCTGGCACCTGGAGAGAAGCCTCACGGGTGCTGCAGCACCCCCCCACCCCGTCTCCTCCCTCCCAGAGACAAGCCGGGGCCTGGTGCATCACAGCACGGGGCCCCGCTCTCTCCTCCACCAGGGCTCCCGAAGGCGCCCTAGTACCCCCACACCCTGGCTGCTCAAGAAAGAAGCAGTTGGCATCTGCCCTGACTGATGTAGCTCAGTGGATTGGGCATTGTCCTGCAAACCAAAAGGTTGCCCGTTCAATCAGGCAACCAAAAAGTTGCCAGTTCATTCCCAGTCAGGACACATGCCTGGGTTACAGGCTGGATCCCCAGGGCATGCAAGAAGCAACTGATCTATGTTTCTCTGACACATCAATGTTTCCCTCCCTCTCTTCCCTTCTCTCTAAAAATAAACAAATAAAATCTTTAAAAAACATATAAATAAATAAATAATAAGAAGCAGTTGGCATGCACCCCAGAAGCTAACTACCTCCAAAAGCCAGCTGTATTTTATGAGCCTTAGAAATTTTGTTGTACCAGTCCATTGTAAATTATTGAATTAACACTGTATTTATAGCAACATCTTTACAGTTTAATAATTTACTCATCCCTTATGGGTCCCTTGGGATATTTCTTTTAATTGTTAGGGAAAAGAGCCCTTTTAGAGCTAACGTCACTGGTCTGCTCCCTCCGTGATGCTTCCTGAATTCTAAAACAGAATCCCGCACAACTGTTCCTAGGTGTGAAGTGCCTGGCACACGGCAGATTGACCACCGCACCAGGAAGCCGTGCTTGTTCCCTGCCTGTGCCTCAGGGCCACCAAGGCTGTGGAAACCAGCCAGCCCTGAGACTCAGGCCACTGGCAGTTAGTGTCCTGCACTGGGTTGCATGGATTAGGCGACAGTATAGTAAGCATCATTAATACCGTTTCTAAGGGCAAATAAATTCTACATCCAAACAAGTGACCGCCCTGCTTTGGGAGCACTCTTCTTTGTGAGATGCGGCCAGTGCCCGCTGCCCTGGGGTGGGCCATCTCCACGAGCCCGTTCCTCACGTGTGCTCTTAGGTGCCCATGTTAAGTGGAAGAGAACAGGAACAGGCCCTGTTTCCGAATACTCACTAGCAGATGACCAAACCCAGGAATCAGGGACAGCCTTAGGTAAGGAGGAGAAAGGTTTTAAGCAGAGACCTCGATCCTTCAGGTATTTGAGAATCCATCTGAAAAGGCAAAGTATGGTAAACTCATGTTGGGGTTAGGCACAGTGGCTGCATAATCTTTACTGTCTCGCAGCTCTAGAGGAAATGCCTTGGACATTATGGTCCCTTTTGCTTGGAATTGATTGTTCTGTCATGAGTGAAGTCACACTGTGTAAAAAGAGGACACCAGTTTCTTTACCAGTTTGGCTGCCTTGGAGCCTGAGTTTCTATCTGGTCACCTTTACTTTTGAACCACTCCAGAGTTTTAGGGAAATATGGTCAGAGTCCTGCAGAGAAATCCAGCTCTTATCGGTAGCTTCCAGGAATTGCCAGGAATTAAGGAAGATGGATGGGGTTTTCTGTTAAATTTAATTCAGACTCTCAAAAGTGGTTTTAATAGGGCATTCCTCCCTTTCTTCTTTATCATTTAAGATTCAATGAATGGTTTCATCACCATTCTCAAGTTTGACTTGAGACGAGCTGAAGCGGTACCTCTTAGCCTGACCTCTCTCTTAGTGGGAGAAAAACGGTTTACTAGTCTTCAAGGTCAGTCTGGCTAATCCTGGGGGAACAGAACCTGTGCTGGGGAACTCCAGGTTCTCTCCTCGTCACCAGCAGATCCAGCTCAGCCAGATGGGTAGGTAACAAAAATGAATCCACACGTCCCTGATCCCTCCCTTGCAAACCTTTGGGGCTCTCCGTGCACAAGGAGTTAGGTGCCTTTCTAAGACGTGAGCCCCAGTTTATCACCCAGCTAATTCACTCTCTGTACAGACCATGCCAGTGACACTCATTCGGTGCTGATGGCATTTGTTGAGCCTCTCTGTGCACCTGACATTATGCCAGGTGCTAGGGACACAACAAACTCAACCTTTGTCCTTAACCTTGAAGGCGTGCAAGAGCCTGCGCCGTACTGTGATTAAGTGGGAAGTTCTTATGAAAACACAGCTGGGGAAAGGGTCACAAGGTCTGGGAAAGCAATGGAAAGATAGCATGTGAGCTCGCTCTGAGCTAGCGTTTGCCAACTGGCGAAGGCCACACAGGCAGAGAGAGCACCAGCATTTCTTCTGTGCAAGATGCAACTCCCTAGAGCCCTACAGTAATAAGTAGGACCATTCTAGAGTCCCATGTCTCCGCGTGGAGTGGCTGTGTGATGTGTTGAGGCTGGTGCTGTCTGGGGAATGAAAGGAGGCACTGTTAGTAATTACAGAGGAGCCGAGACCTGAACTCAGACAGTCCCCAAGGAGTCAGGGACACATGACTGTCCCCGGGTTATGGTCAGAGAAGCGGCAGCAGGGGTCGGCTGCATTTCCCCCCGGTAACGATAGGAAGTCAGATGCAATGCCTTCTGCCGTCGCGGTGATTTGGGGGGACTGCAGTGCAGAAACGGCACGTGCTTATGGCACTGATTCTCGTTTGAGGACCCCTCACCGCCCTGTCACTGAACTGTGAAGAGGCTGGTTTGTCTTTGTTCAAATCAGCACCTTTTTGAGGCAAATGCCAAGAAAAACCAACAAATTGCATCTTGATTTTAAGAAGAACTCCTCTTTGGGGTTCTTTGTACATGATAGAACTTCATTTAAGACAGTGTTCTGAGTCAGTACTCCCATCCCATCTCCGCCTGCCTTGCTGAAACAAGCAGCACAGCTGCAAATGATTTTTTTTAAGATTTTATTTATTTATTTTTAGAGAGAAGGGAAAGGAGGGAGAAAGAAAGGGAGAGAAACATTGATGCGTGAAAGAAATATCAGTTGGTTGCCTCTTGCTCACCCCCAACTGGGGACCTTGCCCACAACCCAGGCATGTGCCCTGACTAGGAATTGAACCTGCGATCTTTTGGTTTGCAGGCTAGCACCCAATCCACTGAGCCACACCAGCCTAGGTGCAAATGATTTGTATCTGGGTGCCTTGTTCACATATCTCACAGGGAACACTGCACTCTTCGTCTTCTTGGGAAAGTCTCTTTGCGGAGGGAGACTGTGCACCCACTTGCCCCAGGCAGACTCCGTGCCCCAAACCTTAACAGGTCACTGTTCCCTAGGGCGTCACTGTTCCCTAGGGCCCTTTCTCCTGGTCCCCAAGGTGACAGCTCAGTCATCAGATGCTTTAACCCAGAGGATGGAACAGTGCGAGCCCAGGCCACTGACACCTGCTCCTCCACAGCCGGGGCCACATGGTGTGGGTTTTCTGGAATAGTTCTGGTTTCAACTATTCTGTCCCCTTGTCCATGCAGGGACTTCTTAGGCGGTGTGTTCTGGTTCTCGATAACAAAAAGCAAGGCCACAGGGTCATCTTACCTGTAGCATGTGACCCAGAGAAACAAGGGCTCTGGGTCCATTAGCAAAGATATCAAACCTGTCTTGTGTCCCAGTCCACGCTGCAGAGCCCAGCCCCTCATGCCCTCAGGCTCCAGGAGGGCATGCCCTTCTGTGCTGGTCACACCGGGTCTCCAGGACCCAGCCCAGTCAGTGGCTGGCACCCATGGCTGCTCAGTAAATATTTATTCGAGGCACAGGCACAGTGTTGACATGCCAAGATCCACATCTGTGGACCCGCCGTGCCCTGGGCGCTCCTGCTGTCCTGGATCTCAGCTGTGCCAGGATGAGCTCCCCAGCCAGAATCAGCTCTTCAACTGAGATGTTTTCCTCTTGCAATCTCACAGAACTCCACTCCCAGCAGGAGTTAAAAGGGTGAAAGGGCCCCAATTCCTGTCCCCCAACCTTAGCTGGCATTCTAAATCATTTACATCTGTTGTGACGCTTCACCACTGTCACCAGCCCTGGAGGTTTTCATGCTCCTCTGAAATGTGGCCGTGCCGTTCTTACACTCTCCGTCACCCTTTTGGCAGCAAGGGGCCTTATGTGTGGATGTATTCTCCCACCCATGGGGGAAGAAGGGAAACTCTGGTGTAGGGGCTTGTTCGTGCGTGCCATCGCAAACTGAGCATTATAAAATATCAGTTCTCCCTTGATTTCTTAAACACTAAGTTTGTATTTACCCCTAACATCCCTCGAAGCATGGCATGTCCAGCCTGCTGAGAGGTCAGCTAAGGATGTCTCATACTGATCACCCTCTTTGGGACTATCTCTCCAGGTGCACTTTAGCTTGGTAGGGAAAGCCCAGGTTGCTGCTTGTTCAGTCCTCTCCTGAAGCCCTGGAAAGGTCCATGAGTTGCCTCGGGTTATGGATTGAAGCCATCCCCCAGATGCAAGGATGTGCCTCTCTGCTCTCATTTTTACAAGCATGATAAGGACCATCCAGTTAATGTGGGTGTCGCCCGGATCAATCTGCTTCAATTTACCTGCTGACCTCCTAAGAGTTCTCTCCTTGCGTCTCACCTTGCATGAGCGGTGTGCCTAACACATGGAGCTCACCCAGTCTTCCTCCAATTCCTGTGAGCTCTGGAGGGGTAACTAGCCCCTCGTCTCAGATGAGGACACTGAGGTTCAGAGTCCAGCTCACGTGCCCATGGCCACCTGGCTCTCAGAAGGCGTGTTTTCTCTGTGGCCCTGTTCTCTTTCAGCCCCACGAAACTGCCTCGCTGCCATTGATTTATCTGTCTGGCTTTTTAATAACAGTAGCTGTTATTAAAAGCAGATTATCTGGCTGTCCCCACGGAAAGCAAAGGAAAGGGCCGTAAGGAAGCAGACCCCCAAAGGGAACATTTGGCAGGAAGAAGTGGCCATGAGATTGTTGGGCCTGGGGCCCAGGGCAGCCCACATTGGGTTTATCTCATGCTCCTGCTCTGCTGTCCTTCACTTGAAAGCTGCACTTGCCAAGTTCAGAGAGAGTCTCAGGTTCTCTGCATGGTGTCAGGAGCAGCCCTGGGAGAATTCACACCCCTGACGGAAGCTCTGCCTCTGGAAGCTCTTCCTGTTGATAAGGGCGAACACCGGCCACATTGAAACAGGGACAGTTTCTCTCTGTTTTCCACATTAGCTTCTGGTAAAACTGGTTGGCCACTGGGACCAGCTCTCTGATACCTTTTGTCTTCACCCAGCCCCTAACCCAGAACCCTGTTCAGGGGGAGAATGCCGGCTGCTTGTTAGTGGGCAGGAAAAAGAGGATGATCGTGATGAGGAGTGGGGACAGGTGTCCCTGCAGCCACTGAACAGGCAGAAAGCAGGAATGCTGTCTAATGTTGAGGCATGCTTGGCATTTAAAGCTATTGAGCGATGGTGAATACATAAATGAAACTAACTAATAAACAAGTAAACCCTAGGGCCCTCCGTACTAATTCAGGAGGCGAGTGGGTCCCTGGAGACAATCAGAGCATCGGAATATTCAGCAGTCTGTGGATGAGGACCTTCACCTGTGCTCAGGGTGCACTTCTCGCTGCCTCGAGTGGCAGGCGTTGGTCTACAGTCCGTCCATCCTGCTGGTTCCTGTGCCATTGCAAATCCTGAAGAGCCGGCTCTGAACGTGGAAGGGCAGGGGGGCTCTTGGGTTGAGTGGAAGTCGTCATCCTAACTCACTCGCGGTTTAAAAAGTAAGCAGAATTGGCAGTGGGTTTCGTTTTCTATGTACTTGACTTGGCTCCTCATTTTCTGTTAATTCCTGAAAGGGCTTGAGGGCATGGTGTGGTCTTTGGAGAGCCCACAGAGCCAGGCAGGACCCCTGAGGAGGACAGCTGGGGAGCAGCTCGGCCTGTCTGGCTGGCTGATGGGGGAGGGGCTGGCTCTTAGCTCACCAGATCCCTCCCTGCAGAGGGTTTGGAGGGTGGATAAAGAACAGAATTACTGGTGAATCCAGCACCAGAGAAATCCAGGTGCTCTTGTCAGTCATTCCAGGTACTTGGCTTCCACCTGAGCTGTGTCTAGTCCTCCCAGGGCTTTTGACTTTGCTCCCTAGTAGAGACCTCACTGGAAGTCCTTGAGAGCCAATTAAATCTGGCATCTCTCCTCTTTTATTGCTGGATTCTCCACAAACCCATCGTAGTGATAGCTGGTCCCACTCGAGGCCAGCCACCTGGACTTCCAGAGAGAGGAGTAGAGCCAGACCAGATAAGTTTTTGGTGTCTGTAATTTGATTTAACATCAGCATGTACTTCTTTGTAATAAGAACTCTATTAGCACTTGTCAGATTTTTTCCACTTACACAATCATTTTCCTTTTTTAAAGCTGTACTACGTGTCCTCTAGAAAATACGTCCTTTGTGCGGTGAACCACAGGCACCTCCTCCCCAGGTCATCCCGCTGTAAGGCAGAGTTCTTGACCCTCAGGACTGGCTCTGGTTCCACCACATAGATAATAGTGCTCTGACATTTCAGCACCTGTCTGATCACTGGCACTTCAATCCAATCGGAATTCGAAAGGAAGACGCTGAAGCCAATGTGTTCGGAAACAAAGATGTGTTACTTACAGAAATGAAATAACATTTAGGATTTCTAATACATACATGATAGTTACACGGGCTCCGCGGGGAAACAGAGGCTTTCTCTGTGTAAGGAGCTGACTGAAAAAACAGGCCCATGTGGTCCGACTGAGCGTATTCAGAGCTGGTCCCCCCGCAGCCAGCGTCTCCCAACGGCACAGCTTTGGGCCTAACCAGCAGGCAAGCTTTTTCTGTTCTTTTTCCAGCCTCTTCAACACTGACACACACACACACACACACACACACACACACACGCAAATAGTTTTTTTTTTTTATTTTAAGGCTTAGCCCTTACCTGTAAAGATAAACTACATTCTTCCTAAGACGTATCTTTTCTGGAACATTTAGCAACATGAAGGAAACAGTCCATTTTCCTGCCCTGCATAGTTTTCTGGGAGTGAGGCAGGCATGGGTTCACATGCTTCGGCACTGGGACGACCTTTTTCCTCTGGAATGCCCGCAAATCTTGCCCCACGGCACCATATGCAGTTAGAACAGGAATGAGGAAACTTAAGGTGGACACCCTGTCGTTCCTCAAAGATGCTCTAAGAAGCCCTAGAATTCTAGTCTTTAAAAAAAAAGAATTCTTAACTTACACTTTAAAAGACAAAGTAGCAACTTCTGCACTGCTCCTATACAGGCAATTAATTCAGTACTTATCACAACTAAATGTGCTGTGTCCGTGGAGGCCGCATTCTAAGCACGGTGCATACTGTTTAGTTTCCCTGAGCTCCCAGCTGCTCTGCAAACTGGGGACCGTTCCCATGTTACAGATGGACAGCAAGGCTCAGAGAAGCTACTCATTCAAACTGAGATTTGAGCCCAGAGCCATTTGTCTCCAAAGCCAGTCCTCAGTTGCTCGGTTACATGGCTTCTCCCTGTGCTGCAGAATGAGGTGGATTTTCCAAACCACGCAGGTGCCCAGCCCACCCAGACCCTGTCAGGCAGGGTGGCCTGGGTTTCTCTAATCATGGACTGCGACACTCTATATTGTGATGAATGGGGCACTCCCCCCTGCCCACAATGACCTCTGTGTATTAAATCCTTAAGATGCAAGCTAAGTAACTAGAATACTTAACTGTATTTACCATCTTTGCATCCAGGGAAGGAGGGAGAACACAGGACAGAAGGAGAAGGAGCAGGGAAAAGCCACAAGTCACACGATGAAATCTCCTGCATATAGAGTGCTAAGAATAGATAGCCTTCCGGAAATGGGTCTGGAGGGAAGACGAAGAGGCCCAGGCCTTGCTGGAACAGGCGATAGTTTTCGTTACACGCTCCAAGTGTCCATGGGACTCACCGTTTACACATAGGCCATACTGACCCTTCCTGCACATCAGTACCGGTGTCAGCCCTCTCTGCCTAAACAAGCCGGTGAGTGACGTTGTTCACATCTGGAGCAGCAATAGTCAGATGTCTGTGGGTGGAATGTCATCGAGAGAAAAGCGTTTTTAGAAAAGAAAAGTGTCCTCCCACATGAAGACCCGGAGCCCCACTCACCTCTGGAACAGACTCAGAACAGCCTGGACTAAGGTCTGGTCCTGAAGTCATGGCCCCCTCGGGTCAGTGGGGCTGAGTAAGGGAGCAAAGACAGCTCCCTGGCCCAGAATGACTGAGGTCCACTCCCCTTGTTCCAAGACCAGTTTGAACATGAGCTCCAATGCTCTCCCTCAGAAGAGTACCTTTGCTTATGCCCTTTTAAAAATATAAACTCCATGCACCAAATCTAGAAGGAATTGGGGTCCAGGTTATTTTCTCTCGGATTTACAGTGCAAAGCAATTGAGTTGTGTTTTATTTACCTTAAGTTAGACTCACTGGACAATCACACATTACTTAGGGAAAGGAGGACATACTCGTCCTGTCTGCGGGGACATCTGCTCTCAGTGTTCCTCAGCGTTCCTCAGTGTGGCCGAGCTGGCCAAAGCTTTGCCAGCCCAAGAGCTGCAAGGACCAGCAGTGCCATCTTGTGGGAAAGCTCTCAGCTTCTGAAACCCGCTGAAGAAGAGACACAACCTTGACTGTCTAACTTTGAAGAATGACATTGCAAAGAAATGTCTGGACGCAGTCAAGTGCGATGTTCCCCTCTGGTCACCAGCCATGCTAATTATTATTTTGGTGTCTAAAATATTAATAACCCGAATACATGAACAGCAAACCAGAAAGCTATTTCAAGAACTAAAATGGCTAGAAAAGACTTGTTTTTTATTAATTTACTAGAAAATGTATTTAATATCACACCAGGTAGAAATATATTTTTTTCGTGAATTCTGTGAAAATACAAAGCCACAGGTTTAGGGCAAAGTCAAAAAATCAGTAGCAGAATCTGTTGTTAAGCTGCCATCCTAATGGCAGCTTATCTCTAAGAGACCCCACTGTATCCTTTCATCGGGAGGGTCAGCAAGAGGCCGGCTTTTCCCAGGGGTTCGTCACCGAGCTGGGCCGCCCCATCACTGCGAGAGGAGAGTCTGCCCTTAGACCTCATTGACTCTGTGCTGACAAAACAAATTAAATCGCACGCCTTCCTTTTGTGCACTGTGCCCTAGCATTGGGTCCCTCTTCCTGTCACACGTGTGTGTACACGAGGGTGCACATGCACACATGGATCTCAGCTTAATATCACCTTTCCAGGGTCTATGTTGACCCCCTCTACATATTAGTCTCCCCAAGTATATTTTAGCAAAGCACCCTGCTCATTTCTTTCCTGGCACCGATCCCCATTTAAAACTTTGCACGTCAACAGCCGACTCCTACGCTGGCATAAGCTGCTGTGGACAATGACTGTGCTGCCCCTTCCTCTCTCTCTGGCTATGGGAGGGGCTCAGTCAGCACTCTCCAGCCCTGTGGGTGACATCATAGCTCCTCTGGGCAAGCCCTTCACCAGCAGCCCGTCAGTGGGGCTGGATCTGGGGAACAAGGGTAGCTCTCCACCCCTGTGGCACGTACAGACACCCTGCAGGCTGTGAGGCCCTGGAGCGGCACGGTGCCCCGAGTGAGCAGGCTGCAGGTTCAGTGGGGCGCTTCTGTCACTGGGCGTCGGAAAGCCACGCCCCTTCTCATAGAAACGTGAGCTGCCCGTTGGAAAATGAAATAGAGATTCTGACACAGCTCTCTGGGCCTGTGTGTGAGAGAGCTGCTCCCTGACTCATGGGCAACTTGGACTTTTAGGGAGATTTTTAGGGGAAAATCCCTTTCTGAGCACTCACATGCCTCCTTACCAGAAGTGGAGGGGGTGTTCCTTGACAACCAGCTTCCAGGTCCTGTTTTCTGGATGACTCAGTGTTACAGATGACCACGTGGAAGGGGGTCGGACTAGCCCAGGTCAGTTCAGACTGCTCAGAGCTGGGCAGGGAACACCTCCCTTCTGCCTTCTGACGGTCCAGGTCGTGAAGTCTAGGACACACACAAGCATCAACTACTGTGACCTCAGTCATTTTTCCATTGATTACGTGTTGCACTGGTAGTACTTCAGATATATTGAGTTGAATAAAGTCTATTGACATACATTTCAATAATTGCTGTTTTAGAGTTCTGGGGAGTTTTATAAATATGAATTCTGTTTCTCAACTTTGAGGACTTCCACTGAAAGATGAGACTGCCACGCTGGTCCTGGGGGCGTCTGCATTCCCCAGGGGCACACGTTCACAAAGCGTTCACGCGTTCCTGCCTGGCTGGAATGCCAATAAGGCATCGACACCATTTGTCAAAGAAACGTAGACAACAGGAAACTTCTGTCCAGGACAGATGACCCTGGTGACCCTGGTGAGACTCTGACGTGGGCTTTCACAGGTGAACGCTGGAAACCTACGTGCGTCAGTCACTCCGGGCTGCTTACGCCAGGTGTGACAAAGCTGCACTTTCTGCTGACATACAGGAAGAGTTACCCAGGTTCTAATCTCTACTAATTCCACCTCACTTGCAGTTCCTTTCATTTTAAATAAGTGTGGTTTTTAAAAACTGGAGAGGCCTAAGGATATGGGGCGGGCAGGAGTGATATTTTTTACTGTCTCTATTTCCTGAGAGAAAGTAATGTTGCATCTTCAAAACAACAGCTGTCAGAATGATTTTCATCAGATTAAATAAATCCTCAAAGCCGCGATCACAGTTTCTAGAATCTTGGAAATGTAGGTTATGCTTTGCATGGAACCTAATGGAATTTAAAATACACGTGTTTTTGCAAACGCAGCTTCACAAGCAGACTCTTTACTGGGTTTTCTCGTTTGTGAATTTTGGTTTAAGCTCAAGGAGGCTAGAAGGAGTTTTTACTATATAAATGCAATAAAGAAACATTGACCAATTCGAGATGCTATTCACCGCAGACGGCAAAGGGCAGCGACCAGGGCCTGGTGGCCACGCCCGAAGGAAACCTGCCCTGCGGCTCACACCCGCCAGGGCGAGGGCTGTGTGAACGCAGCATCCATCGGATGTCACGCAAGAGGCCAGCCTCCTGTCGTCTTCTCGCAGGTGCTGCCCTACGTCCTTACCAGCGACTACGGCCTTTTCAGTTTTAGAAAAGAGAAGACGACTTTGGGCAGGGTGTCGGGAGAGTCTGCGTCATAAAGACCTTGAAGGAATGATCAATATGGATCGATATTCATTGTTTCTTGATGCAAAGAAGCATATTCTTAAAATTATTTGCCAACTCTAAACCACAACGAGATAGCACTGCACGCGCACTAGACAGTAACAAGTGTCAGTGAGGGCATGAAGCGCTGGAGCCCTGTGCACGGCTGGCAGGGATCTGAAACGGCGGGACATCTGTGGGAATCCGTGTGGCGGCTCCTCAGGTTAAACACAGAATCAGCGCATGGCCCAGCAAGTCCACTTCTGAGTGTCCACACGGACGACTGGAAGGCAGGGTCTCAAACGGAATGGGGTACACCCGTGTCCATAGCAACGTTAATCACCGTAGTCCAAAAGGCGGAAACAACTCAAGCGTCCATCAGCAGGTGAGTAGATAACCAGCTGTGCTCCAGCCACACAATGCCGGGTCACTGAGCCTTTCAAAAGCAAGGCCATTCTGACGCGTGCTGCAACATGGATGAAGCTTGAAGACATTGTGCTCCATGAAATAAGCCAGTCACAAGAGGAAAAGCTACCTGAGGTCCCAGACTATTGAGTTCTCGGGACAGAGAGCAGCACAGCATCACTAGGGCTCAAGGGAAGGGAGATTGGGGAGTCATTGTCTAGTAGATAGGGTTCCTGTTGTGGCGATGAAAAACTCCTGGAAATGGATCGTGGTGATGGTTGTAAAACAGCGTGCATGTACTTGATGGCACTGAATTGTACATTAAAAATGGCCTAAAAGGTACATTTTTTAAAAGTGTCCGTGTGTTGCTGGGGCTCTGGAGCGAACGTGGACTCTGGGGAGGGCTGCTTACCAGAGCCGACAAGCTGGAGCCTCCCCTGCAGCCTAGGCAGGACTTGGCGGGTACAGCACAATTCTTTGATGTTTTAAAAACAGAACAAACAAAAAAAGTGCACTCTTGCCTCAAGAGCCTCTTCTCCAACATACGGGATCCACAGGGTTTTTTCCTTTGCTCTGAGCCCAGCGGGCTTTCCTCGGGTACACAGTTCCTTGATGAGCAGAATCCAAAAAGCCCTCAAAACTCAATGGCTTAAGTACTGGTGAGTCAGAGTACGGACGCTTCTGTAAGAATGGGGTTAGCGAGTAGAATCTTCATGGGCCATGTGGACGCTTAGGTCTGCGCCCCAGCCTCTGACTCCCCTTCGGGAATGAGCTGCGATGGTGGCCGGGGGGGTGCCTCCTTTAGCCCCAGAGTCCAGAGTGTCCCTAGCTGTTTAGCAGTCATGCTGCGACAATCTCTTTGAGGGGAGATGCTAAAATGGGTGCCAGGAAAATAAATGCACCTGCCACCGGGCATGAGACGGCAGAAGTGAGACTGCAGCTTCCACCCACACTTTCTGATGTCCAGGCCGGAGCAGGGGTCCTGTGACCTCTTATCATAACCATCCACATGTGCATTTCCCAAGGCACACTCCAGTCAAGGCCTAGAACCCACCCTTGTGTTGAACGTAGCAGACACCCAGGGCCAGAGTGCAAAGGGTCCTTTCCGAGGCCAGGGAGGCCATTGAGTGGAAGTGTGGGACCCCATGACAGGGCTCTGAGGTCTGGACACCCTTCCTCCACGCACACAGAGGGGAACACGTGCAGGAAACAGGCCACGGGGGTGGCCGCTGCGGGCTGTCGTTCTGCCTGTGACGGAGCCACCTCCTCTCCCAGGAGCCAGACACGCCACCTCCTCGGAGCATTATCTGCCGATTCAGTTACAATTTTTTTATAGTTCTGTTCAGTGCATAAATGTGTGTGTGTTATACACACGGTAATATAGAAGTGATTTTAACTTTTTTTGCTTGTCTGCTTTTCAGCAATACATTGAATGTATATATGTGTAGAGAGACAGAAAGGATTATATATATACATATATACACACACAAACGTGTGTGTGTGTGTGTGTGTGTGTAAAATGACCCGAGCTTCCTAGGCTGCCCTTTGGGGCTCACTGGGCGGAGGAGCTAATCTCCTCGATTGTGTCTCTCTCTTCTGACTGGAGTCACTCCCTGTGGGTGCCTTTCTCATCAGGTTCCTGCTGGCAGGGAGGGAGCGTCCCTACTTCTGCCTCCAGAGCCGTGACTCGGGTCACACAGTGAAAAGAGCGCAGACGACGGTAGCGGCGGTGCGCTGCACTCGTACCTGTCGACGGCCCCTCGGGCCCTCCTGGAAGGTGATGCAGCAAACTTAGTTATCAGAGCAAACCGTCCCCATTCAGGCTCCTCCTAGATTTTTAAAGGAACATTCAACAGTTAAGAAACTTTTGTGCTGCCATTTCCATATTTCTTTCCAAAAAAGTGAGAATCCAGAGCACGGTTTCCGAGCTTTGCACGCAGACCCCTGGCCGCGAATACTGGGCGGACTCCCGGGGTGGAGTGAGCGGTCGCTGCAGACGTGTGTGGATTCACACAGACCCAAACGTACTGCGGAGGGGCTCGCACTTGAGCTGAGCGTACCCATCTCTGCCTGGCTGTCGACCCTGTGGCCAATTCACATTTGTGATAAAAGGGAAAAAATCCAGGCCAGTTAACCACACAACAAAAGCTAAGTGAAGCCACGGCAGTGTGGGGACATTTCTGTACTGCTTAGTAAGACTTGAAGTTTCTTAATCTCTTGGAGTAACAGAAATTACTTGGGGGAATTTTGGGTATTTGTGCTAAATTCTTTGGGATTTAAACAGTGAACTTTCTGAACACGGGGACTTTTGCCTGAAGCAACACAAAGCTGAGACAAGGGGTTTCCTTCGAATGACCCAGCCGCAGAGCTGGTGGGAGGCAAGCCGGGCAGCTCACGGATGGATTCCGCCGTCCGCCCAGCAACCGGCCTGGAGCGAATGTGCCCGCCTCCTCAAGCTGGCCCCGTCACCCTCTCCCCGCTGGACTCGTGCATAGTCACCTGTCGCTCCCAGGTCTTTTTGTCCGTGCCCGAGCCATTTTGGAGGTGCATGCACCTGTGTACTACCTGGAACTGTGTTCTGATATGTTAAAACACGTGCAGCCATTTGAAAATGCATAGAAGAGACTATAATAACATGCACATCTGCTCCCTGTATCCTAAGTAGAGAATGCAGATTACACTTTTTGTAAGAAAAGCAAAAGAAAATAAGAACACAAGAGTGTCTACCTCTCCAAGGATAGACAATGTGTTAACATTGATTATCTCCACGTGGTTGAATTACAAGTGATTCTAACATGTCTTGGTTTGTCTGCTTCTCAACAATAAATGCGTATGACTTCGGTCCTATAATCCATCCCCTCAGTTTTGGTGACAGCGAGTGAGTTCAGTATGATAAAAGACGTTAAAAATGACAACAGCTTTTCAGAAGGATCTTATATTTCTGCCACTTGGAGTCCCATAGGGGTCAGGAGCTTTCCATTTGCTCTGAATCTCACCCACTAGAAGCTGCTGGAAGCCAGGGGCAACATGAGGACTGTGGAAGGGGACCCTCAGCCTACAGGACAGGGAGCTTCTTAGAGTCTCCAAGTTCACCCAGTGTGACCTTGTTCTCCTGCCTCAAGAAGCAACTCTGTCTATAATCTCCTGGAACCAAAACCACTGGGCTTGCCCATAGTTACACACTGAGGATGAACCAAAGAACAAGAAGAAAAAGAAAGTGTTTTCCAGCAGCTTGCCTGCTGTTTGCTACAATCTGTTGCCTGAGCTCACCTTGGGAGGACTCCGCAGGTGTCCTGAGCTCAGGTGGTGGTTGTGACAAAAAATGCAGAGGAAGAGGCTTGCTTCCCGCTTCCCGCTTCTGCCTCCCTCCTCAGCCACTGCTTATTTCCTGCCCCTAAAACTAGCCTCATCCGCCTTCCCGTCACCTGCCACGGTCCCATCCCCTTTTGTGAGTTGTTCTGCTAAATCGCCTTTTCCCTTCTTGTCTTGCAGTCCGCCTAAACCCACCGTGTTCATCTCCGGTGTGATCGCCCGGGTAAGCACCTTCCCGGCCTCAGCATGTGCCCTTTCGGTTCCATCTGTCCTTAAACGCCGTTCTTCTGTTGGGTCCAGTGGCGCTCTGTGGTCTCTCGTCCACGGAGCGCACGGTGAGGAATTACGAGCAGTGACAACCTGGAGCTCACAGCGGGAGCAGGCGCAGCCGCCTCTCCCCCTCCCTCACCTGTCTCCCCTTCAGTCTCAGCTACCCCCGGGCCAAGTGTGAGCCGAGAACGCTTTGACATTTTTAAATGGTTGAAAAAGTTGAAATAAGAATTCTGTGTGGTGGCGCATGAAGATGATATGCAGTTCAGGTTTCTGTGTCCATGGATGAAGTTTTCATGGCACACAGCTGCACCCATCATTCATGCATTGTCCATCACTGAGCCAAATAGTTGAGGCAGGAAATATGACTCAAAAACCGTAAAATATTTACTATCTGACATAAAAAATATTTACAGAAAATGTTCGCCAACCCCAGGACTAAACTCACGGCTTTTAGCCACAGTCACACCCCTGATGTTTCACGAGCGCCCCCTTTGGGTGGACCCAGCAATTAGTAACTACGGGCCTCCCGCCGGAGAGCTAAGTCCCATTTTGAGGAGGACGCAGTAACGGCCTCCACAGTCCTGTGGCTCACAGTGCATCTGGGCACTTAGCGTGTGATGTATAAGGAAAATGCCATTGCCAGGAAGGCTCACCACGGCCATCAGAGATGTTGGGACAAACAAGTGACACATCCACTACATGTGAGAAAATTAAATGCAAACACCAGTTCGCGGTCAAACACGGTCAGTTGTCTCGGCCAGAGCAGCTGTGGCTCCACCTGCCCTGGCCACACAGACGCTGTTGGCAGGAGAGGGTCATTCCTCCCCGAAAATAGCCGGGCACCTTCTCTGAGACTCAGCAGACTGAGTCAGGAGCTACTCTACACTTTTCAGCTCTGCCCTCTGCATTTTCTTCCTGACTCGCAGCTGTGGTGGCAAATCTGCATTTAAGACCCTGGATTCGGTTCTGTCTGGCCCCCAGTTCAAAAGACTACAAGAATAGCTCTAGCAGAAGGAAGACATCCAAACACAGTTCCCAGTGAGACACAGTGAGCATTCTCATGTTCCAGGTGCTGCGTGGGCCACAGTGCCCCTTCAGCTCGCCCAAGAGTCTCAGGACCCCCACAGCCCAGGAGACAGGCTTCTGCCCGCCACAGGTCCTCCCCACCTCATTCCATCACCCGCGCTGTAGGGACATGGTAGGCACGGGGCTGGGGCTTTGCTCCTGCACAAACCAGCTATTCGGTGTTGATGAACCCATGCATTCGTTCTCTGTCTCATACAGGGTGACAAAGACTTCCCCCCGGCGGCTGCCCAGGTGGCTCACCAGAAGCCTCACGCCTCCATAGACAAGCATATGTCCCCGAGGACCCAGCACATCCAGCAGCCCCGCAAGTGACCAGCAAGGACCCAGCGCCCTCTGCAGCCGTGCCTGGTTTCCCGATGTTTGATATTTCCCTGGCAAAGAGAACTGCATCTTCAAAACACAGCTCCACTGGGAAATCTAAGGCAAAGCAAAGCGCCCTTCCTTTGCCTTACGTTTCTATATCAAAAACTAGAAACAGACCCCAAACCTTGTATCCAGGGAGTTCTGGTTGGTGTCTAAGGACCACAGTGCCATTAGCAGAACTTGCCGAGTCCTGAGCAAAATGAAGTTGTTCAGAGTTTAGCTTTAGTTCTATTTCAGCAATTGACTAAAATTCCTGCCTGTGGTCTCAAAAACAAGAGGGCACAAATTTGGGAGGATTATATTAGTATTAAGGGGTAAAGCTCCATCATTTCATGGTTTTCGGTACTAGGAGAATTCAGTCTCAGCACCCAAGAGAGCATAAGAAATGCAGGTGTTAATTCCGGGGGGGCGGGGGGGGGGGAGGGTCAGAAAGGCAAAGCTGGGAAGACTGAAAACAGCAACCCTGAATGTCACTCCCTGTGTGACAGGGGATCCCGTGCAGGGCAGCGCCAGGTAGTCCCAGGAGAACCAAAGAAAAGCTTGAAACATTGAAATGGCTTATTTATCCCACTAGTCGTCTTGCCGAAAAATTAGAATGTAGGTAGTTTGCCCAAAGGTAGTACTTCCAGGGTGAGCGCTCAGTGTGGGTCCCGTGTTTCCTCTCCATCAGGACAGGCTTCACCAGAGGAACGTGGCAAACCTGTGTTTTTCAGTGTGCGCCTCTAGAGCTGTTTTGAGTTCTGGAAGCGATTGCTGACCAGGTGGGGGAACAGACGTATAGCTAATTCTGGAACATTACAGCAAGAGCATAGAATGCATAGAAAGAGAATTGAATACATAGAGAACCAGACAAAAACCTGCCCTTTGTCTCTAAAGGGAGAAATAGCAATACTGCATTCCATTTGAGCTAGAAAAACCTGTTTGTCAATCAGTCCAACTGCCCAGAATTCCTTTTGCCTGTGTGCTCATTCACCTGGGCCACGGTCACCCGGGCACATCAGTGGGCCCTGCTTTCTGCACATGTTTTCTGCCTGGAGCCGCCCTAGCCTGCTCTCTGGCTCACAGCTGTGGAGTGCCCTGCTTTTCTGAAAAGTCAAAGGGCTCCTTTATTCAGATGTTCGAATCTTCCAGAGCAGATGCTTCTGGAGAGTGTGTGACCCAACTGCCCCACTCACCCACAGTGGCATCTGCTGCAGGCCAGCAGCGTGCGGCAAGGAGCTTGCATACCAGCCTCTCTGATACCATTATCAAATCCACAGCTGCCAGCTGGCAAAAGTGATGCAGACCTAGTCAGACCCCACCCCCACCCCACCTTGAGAATGCACTTGGCATTCTAAAGGCAATGTTTGGTTTCCTACCCCACTGACTTGCAGAAGCTGGAGTTTAACCTTAAAGGTGTCGCACCATCACACCTGGTTTTTCTTAATCTCTGAGATGTTGGCATGCACTGAGGCTGGCTTTGGAACTGCAGATTTGGTGGACAGCACTGTCATGAGGCACACTGAGCAAACAACTCCCCCCGCCCCACCACCTCCTAGAGCCACATCTCAGAAGGGATGCTGAGAGCAGGCAGCGCTAGGTAGGCCAGTTAGACCATTGCACCCTTCGCTACAGAAATTCAGACGCATCGTTGATACTTCCTGATTTTGCAGCCAGGAGTGCCGTGCTATTTCCCAGGGTGCATATTTCATGTACTTCTAGCTGCATGTGGCATGCACCTGGGGCTCCGGATCTTTGAAAGCAAAATGTTTTCCTGAATGAGTTTATCAATTGTTAACTTCAAGAATAATATTGATTATAATAAAGCCCTTGCATTTCTTCTCATGGCCTAATTTTCCTTATATTTCAGGGATTTTTCTTTTACATTTTACTGGAGTTGTTAGATGGTTTCTATAGAAATAAGAACATTCATGCATGATGAGTATTTTCACAAATTGTTTCAGACACAAAGTTGAAGTTGGACATGTGGCACCTCAAGTCTAATCACTCACTTTCAAATGTCCTAAAATGGAAAAGCTTAAGGCAGTTGATTAAAACGTCCTACTCGGGCCCAGCAGCTGGCCCTGTGCTAGTTGTCCTTTGGGCACAGACTTAGGAAAAATTATGAGCAGGAATCCCAGGGGTGGCTGTGAGCAGCTTTTGACAAACAAGACATCCACCTTTCTCCACAGGTCTCCTGTAGCCTGTATGAGTAGGATACAAAAATAATCACAATATTCAGCCTCAAGATCCAGAATCAGGTCACAGATTTGCACTGGGGCGGGAGGTGGGGGGACTCCTGGTGTTTTCTCACCCAGTACCCCATTTTCTCACCCAGCGAGGACCTGGGTGTGTTCCAACACGGAATGCTGACTCACACACACACAAGCACACGCCCGAAGCAGAACAGAACTGTTGCCCAGCCCCGGTCCAGGTTCTTTCATGAGCTAGGTGTGGACACGTGTGAGCCTGTGTGTGCGTTGGGGAGCAAAACTTCTGGATGTGACAGGCCCCCAACTTGAACAAGAACCAGCCAGCTGTAGAAACTCTGCCCTAGGCACCTGGAGAGAGGGCAAGGCTGCGGGGAGGGTCCGGGGGTGGGGAGACAGTGCCAGCCCCAGCAGGTTTTTAATTGATAAAGTATTTTTGAAACATGTGCCTCCTGCCTCGGCAGCCTGGAGCGCTCTTCTGCTGTTCTGCAGCGTTTTCTAACTCCATAGCTGCCATGCTGCTTAAACGCTTCTTCTTACAAACCCAGAGTAAATGTTTTTCTCCAAGACCTGGCATCCTGCTGGCCTTTGCAGTATAAAAACAAAAACAATGACAACAATAAGCAGGCATTGCATAACTTTCCCGGGAGGCAGCTACAGCCATGTGCTCCTGAAAGACAGAGGGGGTGCATGGGTGGTGACGGTCAACCAGGACATTTTGCGTACTTGGAATTTCCTCCACAATGGTCTTAGCCAGGGTGCTCTGGAGAAACAACCAATAGGATGTAAATGGTAGGTAGGTAGGTAGATAATTAGCTAAGGTATTGGCTCATGTGATTATAGAAGCCAGCAGGCAAGTCCAAAATCTACAGGGTGGGCCCAAAGAAGAGCCAATGTTGCAGTTCAAGTCCAAGGGTATCTGCTGGCAGAATTTTCTTCTAACTCAGGAACTGGGGCAGGAAGAGGTCAGTCTTTGTTCTATTAAGGGCCATCAACTGATTTGATGGGGTCCACCCACATTATGGAGGGCATTGTGCTTTACTCAAAGTCCGTTGATTTAAATATAAATGTCAGCTGAAAACACCCTCACAAAAACACTCAGAATAATATCGGACCGCCTGTCTGGGCACCGTGGCCTAGCCAAGTTGACACGTGAAATGAATCATCATCACACGAGCTCATGGCAGCTCGTCTCTTTAGACCCTCAGAGCACCTGGAACCTGGTTTTACTTTGACCACATTGAAGCATCTGTACGTCTCACCACATTTTGTCCAACGTCTAACTTCCTCTTCCCCAAACAGACTTTCTAAAATTCGACTAAGGGCACTTTTAACAAGAAAACAGTGTTTTGAAAATTTTTTTCATCCTCCCCTACAATCCTAGATATTATTATAAATTCAACTGCCATGCTTTCAAAACATCCAATTTGTCAACTGGAAAAGACCCAACATGATATAATCTGGAGGGTTCAGAACTCTACCCAGAAGCCCTGAGTGAGCTTTTCGATCACATCTCAGCATTGTCATTCTGTGCTGTCGAGGGTCACCTAAAAGAGCCCAACATTTTGTAGCACAAAGACTCAGGTTTTACCCAAATTGCCAGAAACCCGCTTGTGTGGTTCTTTATGTGGAAATGGTTTGCGAATACAGAATGTGCTTAGAGTTCTAATAATGATCTTCGTTATCTCTAGGGCGGTGCCGTCCACCTGGGGCAGTGTTGTCCCCAGAGAACATCTGGCGGTGCCTGGAGGCTTCTTTAGTTGTCACAGCTGAGGACTGGGGACAGATGCTAGTGGCAGCATCTACTGAGCAGAGGCCAGGATGCTGCTGAGAATCTTACAATCCGCGGGACAGCCGCCCCCACGTAGAATTACCCAGACCAAAATGTTGACAGTGTCAAAGCTCAGAAACCTTGATGGTCCTGTTCTAGAAGTCCGTGATGTACAATAATACACTCAACAATTAAAGGCCAATTCCCCTCATGCTGGAATATGAGGGAGGGGGCGGAGATAATATATGTGTTTCGGTGGCGAGGACACTGAAGTGGAAGCAGCTAAAGAAACTCAGGCTGTGTCTGCATTTCAGTCCCTAGAGCAGAAAATAGCAAATTGCTATGATACAGATTTGCTCCTCGATGCAATGGAAATTTTTAGACAAAGCAAGCCTTTTCCTTCAGGGAGGCGTGCAACGGGTCTACAGCATCGGAGTTGTTTTCCCAGCCAGCGATACAAAGAAAAGTGGAGATGTATGTCCCTCGGTGGAGCACACTCACCTCGACAGGCGCCACAGACACACAGGCTTTTGTCTCAGCCACTTAACTATTCTCCAAAGAAGGTCTAGAAATCTCCGTCCAAATGACGACAACTTGTTTTCCAAAATGGACCAAGTGTGCCTCGAGCCGATGAACCTTAGGGTTACCAGTAGATAATCCTGTTTTAAGTATTATTTTGTAATTAGTTTTGGCTTGGGTTTTTTTGTTTGTTTGTTTTGTTTTTAACAGATCAGTTATTTAATTAGGTTTTTCAAAAGAAATTTAGAACTTCATTTTGTGAGGATAAAGGCCATTTGTGAGAGCAAACACAGGGCGGAGGTAGCCCTGGAGCTGAGGATCAGCTTTGATATTTGGCAGAATTTGCAAGTCCACTGCTTTCTGATCAACCTTGCATTGCTCTGTCATCTCCCATTTCTCCTTCGCGGTGTCGAAGATCTCCCCCTCCTGGTGTCTGAGCTTGCGCAGCTTTTTCTTCTTGAAGTAAGCATCAGTGAGATGTTTGTAATTAGTTTTGTAAGCAAAGAACAAAGGAGAAAAATTGGTGTCTCTCTGCAGCTAAGCATGGGGTAAAGGACAATGAAACGTGTGTAGTTAAAGTTTTGGGGGCCAGAGAGTCAGCTCGCCTTGCATCCATGTCTCCTGGCACAGGCTCCCCCACCCCCTAGCACCCCTCCACACATCCTTGTTTCCATCACAGAAGGAGGGAAAAAGGCTAACATCCTTGTTTCCATCACAGAAGGAGGGAAAAAGGCTAGTTGTGAACTCTTGAAGTGTGGGGTCATTTCTTAAACCCCTGGCACTTCCCCATCACCCCCACTACCTAGACTGTAGACTTGGGACACTAACATCCTTTCTATCCCTCGGACACCAAAGATGTTCAGTGAATCTTTTATCTGCAACATGTACAACTAGATGACATCATATGGGACCAAAAAAAAAAAATACATTTTACAGCATGAGATAAAAGTTTGGGAAAGCCACATGTTTTATCATAAAATTCTCAGCCTTCGGTGCCAACGATGCCTCTGCCTCAGTACGTCGGTTGGCTAGAAACTTTCAGGTTCAGTCACTTCTGAAAAGCACTGTTTCAGGGTGCCGTTGCTAACCAGGAAAGCTGTGTGACTACAGAAGTCATTCAGTGCAAATGAGCCCCACTTTCAGGAGGTTCAGACTCATCCTAATTCTGGTCACCAGAAATAAAGAGTATGAGATGTCGTATCATAGCAGAACCAAAAAGCAAACTGGAAGCCAGCGCACTGTGGGTGAACACCTGTCCTCACCCAGTGGGACCAGCACAACCCACATCCTGACACATGCCTCCTCTCAGACAAGTAAGTGTAAAACTGGACAGATTTAGGAGTAGAAAGGCTCTCTGAACAAAAATAACAGTAACCGCCTCCCTCCAAAAAAAGCCTACAAAAACAAAACCCAAGAAACAGAGTGTGGAGTAACCAGTCAGATTTACATAAAGACAAAAAGAAACCCCCTCAGATGAGGTGTAGTGCCAAGTCACAGACATTTAACTGCCCTAAGGTCATGCTAAGCCCATCGTGACAGTGAAAACAACTAATGAAATCCCTCATGTATTTATTGTTTGGGTTTCACACCTAAAGTCTTTTTGTGCCTTGATACTAATTTTTTTCAACTTAATAGATTATATTATTTAACTATCCTTATAGAAGCTCTTGGCATGTCAAAAGGACACTTATCCTGGGAAACAACAAAACCAAAAGATCATTACTTTGAGGCACGAAACTGTTGCAGTGTCTAAAGAGAGTTGGCATTAATTTGATAAACAAGTATTTTCCTCAGGAACAATTAGATAACCTCAGTGTAAGACAATGATAAAGGGGCATTTATTAATTAATACTATGTTTAAACTATATAAACTTACCCAGAAATACACAATTTTTCATGACTTGCAAAGGCATTGAAGTAGATTTCCCCCAGGAGTAGACTCTGGACCTAAGTCACCATCGTCATCACCACCACCACCATCACGATCCTCAGTCACCATCACCACTGCCACTTTAACCGTCACCACCATCATCATCACCATCATCATTTTCCTTCTTATATTTATCAATTACTATGTGCCAGTCACAGCACTTCTACCTGGTAGACATGGTTATGGCCTTTATACAGATGAAGAAACAGGCTTAATGTGGTAAAATAATTTACATAGCCAGTAGGTGGCACTTTATTGTCGTTTCCACACTCAATTTGTTCCCATCCATCTAATTCCCGTCCCTACTCTGCCCAACCAGGACATCTCTGGTGTCCTCGGTCTTTCAAAGAGCTCAGATACTCTTCAGCCTCCACGGCTCTCAGCGACCAGCAGAAGCTACCAGGCGGCAGTAGGCCCCGGGGAGAGGAAGAGAAGAGTCTCCGGTTGCCAACAATTGGATTAGAGCTTCAGAGACGGTTGGGTCCCGCTTATGTAATGTAGCCCCAATAAAAACTCTGAACATTGGTGCTCACGTGGCCTTCCCTGATTGGCAGCACTCCATGGACATTGTCACACACTGATGGCAGGAGGGCAACGCGTCCTCAGGACAATGGGGGTTCCATGGTGGGAACTCTCCTAGGCTCTGCCCCATGCATCTTTTCCTTTGGCTGACCGTAGTGTGCTTCCTTTCCCTGTAATAAATGAGCAAAGTAGCCTTCCATGGGTTCTGTGGGCCCTTTTAGAAAATTATTGAACCTGGGTGTAGTTTTGGGAATCCACTCCCCGCAAACTTGAAGTTGGTGTCCGAGTGAGGATAGTCTTGGGACCTGTGCCCTCAAATCTCACAGTTCAGCTAGCTTTGGGTACCAGTTGTACCCATAACCCTCTCGGGAGACAGAGATAAGGACCCAGGCACCAAATGACCACTCAAGGCCACCTTGACCCCCAATTCATTATGGAGCTGCCCTGTGACCAAAGCCCTTTCTCAGGGGAACAGATGCTCCTGAGGATCAATGGGCCATTACTGTCTGTGCTTAGTCTAGAAAGAGACCCAAACAAGACCCCCTTGTGCACTCCGTAGTCGGTAAGGATGCAGGGAAAGAAGCCATGGGCCATGGGCCATGGGCTGGGCCTGGGGAGCATGCCGTGTGTATTTCTCACCCTGATTTCCCGAAGCACCCTGTGTCCATCCCTTCTTAAGAAAGCAGCCTGATTTTTATGTGCTTATAGTAGAAAGAAGAGAAAATAAAAGTAACTAAACACTTTATTGCCTCTATTCTTCAGCTTCTCAAGACAGTGCCACATTCCACCTTCCGGAGTTCTCACACTGAGAGCGGCAGCCTGGGCCAGGATGCAAGACTACAGGGTTGATGTGCTGAGTGACAGTCGGTTCAGCATCACAGGCTGAGACTCAAGGCTCTCGCTGCTTCAAGGAAGGTCCGCTTTCCCTCTTTGCCTGCTTTTCTAAGTTCTAAGTGTTTGATGTCCAGAGAACGGACTAGCAGCTACTGTCCACCTCATTAGGGCCCCCCGCCTTAGAAGGTTGAGGAACAGGCCTCTAGCCAGGCTTCGTACTCAACTCTGGGAAGAAATGATGGGCTTCTCCTAGCGGCCATCCTTCCTTCCCATTGTGGTTGGAAAACTCTTGACCCGGTCAGTCTGCGTGCTACTCCTGGCACTGAGGCCACCCCAGCAGCTAAGCCACGCACAGATGACAGAGTCCATAAACCGTGACTGCAGTGCAGCCCTGGGCAAGGAGGAGGGACACCTCTGTACCTGCTGCAAGAGCATGTGTGGGCCGAGCAGATCACCAGAACCGGGCTCCCACAGGGCCTGGGGCTAACGGCTCTGCCTGACTCTCCTGGGGGAGGACTTCTAATGGAGGACGTTAGAAGGCCTTTGAAACACATCTGTCCTCTCCCCCACTGCAAGCCGCGTTGTGCTGATCTGTCTCCCCTGAGGATCCCTGGGGTTCCCGAGGGGCATTCCCAGTCCCTTGGAGAGTATGGGGGCAAAGAAGAGCTGGAGATCCCCTGAGGACTGTCAGTCAAGACAGTGAGCACGGAGTCAGTGCTTGCAGTGGCCCCCCGGTGTCTCTCTGGCCAGGACTGGCACCAAGCAGGGCGTACAGCTTTCGTTCAGAGATTTATTCTTCAAGAAAATGAGTAACACTGCCAGGATCACAAAGAAAACATGCAGCAAAGCCAGGACTGGACACCGTCTCTCTGTCCCCAAAGACCTTCCCCCACACAGCTCAGAATATGTGTATTGTCGTTTGGTTTAATTAAGTCAGCCAAGCATCTTCTTCCCCGTATGCTTTTCTGGGAGAACAGCCAGGCTAAGTCTAATAAAGCAGAGTATCTTCCACATTTCTACCAAGCTGATTTAGCTGGTTTCCATTGTTATTTAACGTCCTCCTAGTCAAACACCTTCATTAACATGGCCTAATCAGCAACGTCCCAAGGGGCATCTGGTAGCAGGACAGCCACCACTATCTCCTCAGCCAGCACGAGCAGCTCATGGCGGCTCAGCTTTCTGACTCCTAGGCAGATGGACTGAGGAGGTTGGTGGCAGCCCAGGTATGCTTTGGACCTCCACCAACTCCTGCTCATCTCCAGGAGCAGAGCCTGGCCCCTGGGAATGACCTCTAGACATCTCCATTGTCCAGCGTGGGATGCTCAGCCACTCCCATAACCCTAGTGCAAGAATCCCTCCCTCACCAATGAGGTAAGGAAGAGGCTATCAAAATAACTAAGGCAATCAGACTGCAGTAGACGGGGTGGTGGGGATAAGAGCAGGAAGGGGAAGCATCATAAAAGCCATTTTTGGCTTGAGCACCTGCATAGTGTTGGGGCCACACACTCAGTGTGGAAGCTGAAAAAGAAACAGTTGGGGAGGAAATCACAGGCTGCCTGGAAAACAGTATGGAGGTACCTCAAAAAATGAAAAATAGAACTACCATATGATCCAGCAATTCCACTTCTGGGTACTTAACCAAAGAAAATGAAAACACTAACTCAAAAAGGTACATGCACTCCCATGCACATTGCAGCGTTATTTACAATTGCCAAGATATGGAAATAATCGAAGTGTCCATCAATAGATGAATGGACAGAGATGTGATGTGTACATATACAATGAAACGTTATTCCACCATGAAACGGAAACAGTACCATTTGTTACAACACGGATGGAACTTGAGGGCATTATGCTAAGTGAAATAAGTCAGACAGAGAAAAGACAAGCACAGTATGATCTCACTGATAAGTGGAATCTTAAAACTCATAGATACAGAGAACAGATTGCTGGGTGATAGAGGTAGGGGGTGGATGGCGAGAGAAATGAGGTCAGAAGGTACAAAGTTTGAGTAATAAAATGATGAGTCATGGGGATATCATGCACAGCGTGGTGACGACAGCTAATAATACTGTCGTGTGTATTTGAACGTTGCTAAGAGGGTAAATCTTGCAAGTTCTCATCACACAGAAAAGTGTAACTGTGTGGTGATGGATGTTAAACGAACTTACTGGGGTGATCATTTCACTATATATACAACATCTAATCATTATGTTTTTCCCATGAAACCAATACAATGTTTTATGTCAATTAAAAAAAAAAAAGAGCTGTCTTTGGCACATGCCAGCTTTGCAACAACCTACTCCACACCCTGATGGAAATATTCGCCACCTGCGTGATGGGAGCCTAGGCAGGGTCAGCAAGCTTTTTCTGTAAAGGGTCAGATAGCAAATATTTTAGGTTCTGTGGGCAGACAGCCTCTGTCACAACTGCTGAACTGTGCCCTTGGAGAGTAGAAACCACCATAAACAATATGTCAATCAGTGAGCTCCAATATCACTGCGTTTATAGAAACAGGGGGGTGGCCGGGCTTGAACTAGTGGGCTGTAGGCACCTGGTCTAGAGCACATGGGCACGGTCACAGCTGAATACCTAAATTGGTTCAACAACCTCTGCCGGCATTTAAAGCCAGGGGCTATTGAGATGGCCCAGGCAAGGGTGCAAAAAGGAGATAAAACTGGCTTCTAGCCTTCAGGGGTCAGGCAGAGGAGGAACTGGTAACCCCCGGTGGCCAGCAGGTGGGAGAGCTCTGGGGAGTGAGCGTGAGGCAGAGGCCTGCGGGGCGCAGAGTTTAGGAAGCATGCGCTCCCAGGCTCCCAGTGTTTCTGACTCAGTTGGCCCCAGTGGTGTTGCAGGTTGGGTGAGTTCCCAAAAGGGTATGTTGAAGTCCTAGTCTAAGTCCCTTGTGAATGTGACTTCATTTGGAAATAGGTTCTTTGCACATGTAACTAAGTTAAGACAAGTTCACACTGGATTAGAGTGAGCACTGATTCTTACACAAAGAGGAAAACGTGGGCACAAACACACACACGGAGGGAAGACAGCCATGTGGTGACGAAGGCAGACAGAGGTTGCCACGAGCCAAGGGATGCTGGCGACCACCAGAGCTGGGATAGGTGAGGGGGGATCCTCCCTGGGGCCTTCAGAGGGAGCCTGGCTCTTCCCACGCCTTGGTTCGGACTCTGGCCTCCAGAACCACGAGGGAGCACTTCTGTTTCTGTGGTTTGAAGCCGTCCGAGTTTGAAGTGATTTTTCACAGCAATCACAGGAACACAGGTGAGCCCTGAGGTGTATTTCTGACGTTTCCCGGGTTGCTCATGCAGGGGGAACACTGCCGCTTTGAGAACCAGAGGTTTCTGTACCTGCAGAGGTTCATCTGTTGGCTCAAGATCATGAAAGCTCCCACATTATCTCAAGGACCTGAGTCCGGGACTCAAATCAGTGGGTAGAATTAGAGAAACACAGGCTGGCGCTGGGGATGTGGTGGGACGGTGGGCCCAGCACCTGCGTAGCAGTGGGAGGGACAGAGAGAGGGTTGCTTTTGCCACCCCCAACCTATGACCTCTCACCCCTCAAAGAGCATCATGCACTTCAACCAAGGGAGGAGGAGGAGAAAGGGGGCCCGTTCCAGTGGGATTTGGCGAGAAAGGAGGTCAAGTCTGCACCTTTCAATGAGCCCTTGGGACAGTTAGCAGATGAAAGCCGGTCCCTTCTGAGGGCAGCCCAGGGACAGGGAGTAAAAAGGCAGTGGGATGACTGCAGGCCCCAATCCAAGGGACTCCTTTGCCCAGGAGTGAGGACATTTCGCAACCTTTTGCACTGCCAAATGACAACCTCCCCACCACAATCCAGGTCCCTTGAAACTTCCTGTTCCTGGTGGCCCACAGCGTGGTCCTATCCAGCTTCCCAACGAGGCTCTTGGCACGAATAAAGCCTCTTTTTTCAGTAAGAGTTCATGAAAAGTTGAAATCATATCCTTTCAGCTAACTGGCTTCTTAAATGATTTTGAAGTACCAAGACAGATTTGAGTGTGAGTATTCTATTCTATTTTATTTTATTTTATCCAGGAAAACATAAGAGAGAGCAGTGATCTGTGAGACCTGTGACCTGGTGACTTTGCTGCAGCATCAGTGTGACCCGGGCTGGGACGGGATGCTGCAAGCAGCTGACAGTTTACCTGAACAATTTGCACACGAGTGTGTTTTGTCAGCAGACTGGAGGCTGCCAGGCCACTTTTAATGTCCCCACTGCTGGAAGCTAGCCCAGTCACCATCCAGGGAGACAGCAGGAATGACCTGCTAGGGGTCAGTGACCATGTGAAGAGCCTCAGTGAGGGGTGAGGGCTACTGCAGAAGTCCTCGGAAGGGTGATGTTCTTGGTCACATGACTGCACAGGAACGACAGACGTTGCTCTAGAGGCCCTCAGAGTGGGGGTGCCCCCAGGACACAATTTAGGCCTCCCCCCACTGCACTCCTAGCTTCCATGGTAGGGAACTTTGAGCTTCAAGGTTGTGAGGTATCAGTCAGGAAAAAAAGGAGCCGGACCACCTGACTGTCCCCCACTCACGTTTCCTGTCCCAGTTCTGATATTTTGAACACATCTGTCCCTTGCATGTTACCTCCCCATTTACCAGCACGTTCATCCTTCACATACACACACTCTTCGCTCTTTCACAAACAACAGATACAAATAATCTCCAAAGCAATCTTGACCTAGAACAAAGTTTTATTTAAAATTTTACATTTTATTTAGGGCCTTCCTTAACAGTCCTTATAATTTTTGATAAGTAGGATTATGATTTTTAATGCCTCAGACTTCAGTTGCAGTAGTAGAGTTTTCCAAATAAATAGGAGCTGTTTGTTTTCAGTCCCATCAAATAAAACCTAAACGATGAATTGTGTGTGAATTTTTAGAGCTACAAAGAAAAAAACAAAGTTCCTATAAATCAGAAGAAAATATAGAAGAAAAAATTGTTAATTTGGTGGTAGGAAAAAAGTCTTAAAAAACACAAACTGCAAATATTTCTTAAAAATACTTTAAGTTTGACTAAATCATAATTTTTAACTTTTATATGAGATACCTGAAAGAGATATGGTAAAATGGGAGAAAATAAACACAGTATGTGTCATAGAATGACGATCCAGAATTTGTAGCAAACTACAAATCAGTAAAAATGACACCAAAGAATAAAAGAAAAATTGAGAAACAGATGCAAATTAGAAATTTTTATAGCAGGACACATTTGCCAATAATTGGGAAAATAAAAATTAAAACAAGATACAGTGACTTAACTCTCAGATTGGCAAACGTTAGGCAGTCTGCTGAGCAGCATGCTGCTGCAGGTGTGAAATGACCACTTTCGTCCATGGCCTCTGGGTGAGCACTCAGCAGCCTCTGAAAAGGTCGACAGAGCAGTGACTACTGAAATCAAACTGTCTTCCCTTCTACCGGGCAAACCCCACTTTTACATGCCTGTCTTAGAAAAAGAGTCAATTGTGTATACAAATAGGTAAGTGTGAGGCTCTTCATTACTTGTAAAGGTAAGAACCAGAAACACTGTAATAGTCCAACATGAAGCAAGGGTCAAGTGACCCACGGTGCACCTCTACCGAGGAATACTACGCAGCAATGAACAAGATCGAAGGGCCTAACTCATGCTCTCCCCAACACAAGTGAAAGCAACTGTACTTACAACGGGGTCTCATTGGCCTGACACCTGAAGGGGAGAAAACATTCAAAATGCATTTCTAGGAGGAATGCACAAGTAACTGGTCCCAGGGACTGCGCCTGGGGAGGGTAAGTCGCTTTTCCCTTGAGACCTTATTATAGTGTTTGGTTGATTTTTCCTGTGTTTGAGCAGTACTATTTTAGCCGTTAAGAGAAAATAATACTCATTTTTTAATTCTTTAAAAAGCTTTCCAGAGACATGTTTTAAGTAAAGAAAATAAAGAGCAACATTTGCGTTGTACCATTTCAGTAAAAGAATACTCGTGAAAAACAGAACTGCATTTCTGTTTCAACTGGTGCATGCAAACACTCGGAGCCATGACGGGAGGCTGCCTGTCACCAGCGTGGACGTCGGAGATGTCCAGGCGGCCAAAAGGCGACTGTAATGTGTGGGAAAGTATCCATCAATAACTGGAAACATTTTTAAAATGTTCCCTTTGAAAAATAAAGTGAAACTGTGTCAGAAGAAAGTGCACATTTATTTCGATCAAAATAAGTGACATTAAAAAGATTGGTATATTGCATTGTTTCATTTTCTAACTTATACATACTTAGGTTTATTCAAATATCACATTATTGTAGCATAAGAATGATCATTTCACAAATGATTTTTAAGTTTGTAGCCACAATTTCCCCATGTTTACATGATCACATCTTTTTCTCTACACTTTCTAAACAGTAGGTACAGAATTAGAAAAAAAGAAAGACACGTTCTTGCTGCTGAATAATATAGCATATTTAACTTAAAGATTATTAACCTTTTGGATATCAAAAACTGAAGCCACTGGGGTCACATTTATTTGTAGGCCCCAAAATAGCCCTGAGGTCTAAGTAGGAAAATACCTCTCAGAAACTAACAAAAAACTCTTACTTCGAAATAAAGCACTATGATATTTACAGAATTGTATCTGGACTAAACGTTTTTACAATTTCCAGAAACCTGCCAGATTTTCAGAAATGACAATGAAAATAGCTTTACGTTCAGAAAACAGAGCTTATATGGAGAGCAAACGTCACTGGAAACCAGGCACCCCGCACAGAAGTCTGTGTGCACGCCCAGTAAACACCAGGCACGATGATCTGAATGGAGAGAATTTTAACGAGATTAGCGTTTTCTGTTTATTTGAATGGGGTATGGCCATATTATTCAAATTCCTTAGGATGTTTCAAAGGCTGGCGGGGTTGCTGGAGGCATTTACGGATGTACAGCTTCCTTGTATGGTTGTCAAATCTGACATAACTGCGCAGTTCCAAACCGGCTTCCAGAACTTCTGCCCCCAAACTGGTATTAAAGTGCTCCCACGCGACTCCCCAGAACTTCACCAACATCGGTCTGCACCTGCCAGGCTCCACCTGGGAGGGCGGCCTCAGTCTGGTCTCCCTTCTACATTGTCCTTAAAAGCAATATAAAGGTGTCACATCATGATGAAAGAATTTCTCCCCAAACTCAAACTATGTTATTACCTTCGATTAGCATATCTAACACTTAGGCAGACTCGGGAAAATCTTAGCACTTCTTAAGGGTGGATTCTACCGTTAACCTGGTGCCCACCTTCAGGGAGTCGGTCCCCACCCGGCGGCCATGGCTGAAGGCCTAGCAGGGCTCTCCAGGAAGAGTCCACTCCAGCCTGGGGCCTCTCCATGTCAAGGACAGAGACTTGTTTCTCAAGGGCAGAGAGACCCAGACCTGGCTAGAGGACCTCACCAAGGAGCTCCGATATTAGTCACCTGGGCAACCACCACCTCTCAAGAAAAAGATCTGCATTATGACGTGCTGGCTGTTCACACCACATTGGCCGGAGGCCTCATGGTGGCCTTGGGCTTGCAGTCCTCCCAAATACACACCATCCAAGCAGGTCACACCTGACATTCCCTGGGAGCCACAGCGACAGTCACCTTTGTGAGCAGAAAGCCAGGTCCCGTTTCAGGTCTTGTGTGGGCACGTGCGTGCTCACTTACCCCTTATCACGCGCTGTGCACTTTGACACAGCTCGCTGCTGAGGGCTGTCACCGAGCTGCAGGGGCCACGCCTTTCACACAGGTCTTATTTCAGGCTGCGACAGAGTGAGGGAGCTGTGTATGCAGCTCCAGCATTCACCTGAGCCGCTCAAAAATCCGTTCATCAATTCAGGTAGTGGTTGGGCTTTCTACTTCTTTCAAAAACCCTCCAGAGGTAGATCGTTAGCCACTCATTTTCAATGGTAATGAAGGAATGTGAATCCCAGGGCACAGAAGTGAGCAGTTGACTCAAGAGTTACACACAGGAGCCCCAAACCAGTTCTCGGTGCACAGGGGTGCGCGATCAAGGAGAGAGCAGCCTGCATTTCAGGAAGAACCGTTCTCGTTGTCGGTGCTTTGTGGCCAACAGCAGCTCAGCTGTGATGATTTCTACCCAATTCTGGTTGTCGTCATAAACGTGACTTTGTTGTTTACTAAGGAGTGATTGGGCTCCACTTTCATCCTTTCCGTCCCCAGAAGACCCTGGGCAGCTGCCCGGGTGTGACGGGGCTAAGGTGAGCTGGCTGAAGGGGGAAACCGAGGCCTGGACCCAGGAGAACAATCTGAGGGTTTCTGTGTGCAGAGTACCCACAGCTGGGTGCAGAACCTGAGCAGCTCCCCGCCACGGAGCAGTAAGGGTCCTGAGCACGTGCCCAATACTGTAAACAAGAAAAAGTGCAGGCATTTTATCACATAAAGGACTGGTTGTGACTCGGCGCTTCCAATAGTTTGTGATAAATCTTAATTCTGTCGGGAACAGCCATATTGTATTAGAATGGAAAAATGAGCAAGCGTGAATCTCCAGGTTAACCCGGAGGAAAAAATAACACCTGACTAACAGCAGGGCTGTAACTCATTTCACAGAGCAAACTTAGCAAAATTATGAAAAGATGGTCTTCTCTCTTGGTGTAGTGTGGACAGGGGAAAACACAGTGCTCTTGCCAGAGGCTGCAAGAGACAAATCATAGCTCCTTCTTAGTCCCGGCTCATTTATTTACCTCTCAGGGATGCTTTTCTTCATAACTCGGAGCCCATGCCTCTTCCCTGGGGACAGCAGGCTTCGCATCCACTGGAGGACCAGGCTCTGGCCCCACCTCATGGGATTCAGTTCCACAGACAACGGCCTTGTCTCCATGCACACTGGACTTCCAGGGACCTGGTCACCCACCGACAGCAGGAGGAAGTGGGCAGAGGCAGCTTGGAAGGGGCCTTCTGCACCCACAAGTCCCAGTTTCCAACTGACATGAAATCTATCCTTTTCGGCAAAATGAGCCTCAAGCCTTAGGAGGGCCCGCAGTGGAGATGACGAAGGTATTGCAGTTCCCATCTTCGTACTCCTGAGTGGCTCACGCAGCCCGTTGGGAGGAGCGTCAGAAAAGCGAAGGTCCATAATGTCATGTGCTGCATCTCCCTAGCGTAGCCCAAGACAGGACACCCAGGTCATTCCAGACGGGCTCTCCCAGGCCTCCCCGCCTCCTTCCCAGCGCTGAGCTTGGAGCTGGGCTGGCTGTGTGGCACACTTGATCCACATGAGCACGTACAAAGCTGAGTCATTTCACACCACACACTCCAGTATCAGATGGGAGGGCGGTACAAGCAGCAAATACCCACCTGTGGGATCACAAAGACCACTATTCCCAGAGAGGGTAAATTTTTAAAAAATAAATACAAGGGTTCCCATTCACAAGAGGCAACTGAGAGGCACTGAAGTGACTCCACATCCACCCCAGAGCCATTTCAGCTGCCGGGGTCCCCGGTGTTCAATAACCAGAAATCTCAACTGAGGGGCGATTCCCAAACGTCTCCCTCAGGAACAGCAGCACTGGTGTGGTCTTAGAAACATTCCTCTCGTCTACTTTAATCGTAATTCACACAAACACTACAAAATATTAAAATATACTTCAACTTTGCTCCTAACTAAGTCTATATATAAATCCCTGAGAAGGTACCTGTCAACTTGAAATTTACTATTTATAGTTAATCAACATCAGGAGTACATGCAGACACTACACCCTCTGCTCTCTGTACATGGGGTTGGGGGTGTTGTCATCTGTCAGAAGAGAAACCTCGGACTCCCTGCCTACAGGGTGGGGGCCCTAAATTCTAAAGCAATGGCACAGATGCCGCAGAATCTGCTCTTCACTTACTATTGGGTGTTTGGAGGTCACAACCTGACCATTCAAAAGGGACGCCATGTGCTTCTTATTATGGCCTTGATTTTCTGACCTTTTTAGACCTCAGAGTAGTAGGGCTAGGGATGAGCTAGGCACTTAGCCAAATCTGAAGAAGAAAATGGGCAGAGGAAGAAAAGACAAGTGAGAAAAAAAGAGGAGGCAGAGGGAGTGGCAGAGAAAAAATGTGACAAAGCCAGGAAAACATACGAAAATCAGAAGGGGCCCATCGGTGCCCCTGCCCCTGACACTGGAGGGCAGGGGCAGGGAATGACCCTGAGTGAGACAAGGCAGCCAGCCATTCAAAGCAACAAAAATACATAAACACAAAACAAGTGGTCTTAAACAAAACGTCAGACAGGACCAGCTAGGAGACTACAGACGCTCTCACCTTGGGGACCAGCCCTCACGACATCCAAGGGGGTATTTGGCCAATCCAACTCTTAGCTACCAGGGTCACCTGCAGTCAGCTGCTACCAGTGATGCTCAAAAGGGGTCCAGACTCTGTGCCATTCTTCTTGTGCCTTTCTGGGATGAGGGAGGAACTCACTACAATCTGGGTTTAAAAGCTGAATCATCACCACAGCTGCTCCCCAGCAGTTCAGGTGCACTATGCAATATTGAGGGATTGGGGGAGGTAAGTATGAGACCCCTGATGGCTCGTTGCCTGATGGTGCTGAGAGGGAAGGGACAGAGAGAGTCCGGTGCCACCCCCCCTCACAGCACGAGACAGCGGGCACTGGCCCCAAAGTAGCAGGGACCACAGTTTGACCTGCGAACCCAAGATTATTTTAAAAGCCTTCTAAATCCGTCTGTAATATTTTAAATCTAGAGCTTCTGAGCCGGGTATTATTTAAATAAAGTGCTGTCAGTAGAGCACATGGGACATACTCTACAACCCACATGGCCAGTAGAATTTTTTAGTGCTTTATAGATTTAGGGGAAAAAAAGTATGGACAGGAAACTCCCACTGAGAGCTTGAAGCCCAGGGCACATCACATCCGTGCTCTGCCAAAGTCCCCACATCTTGGAAACCCTACAAAGTCAGCGTGAGGATAAACTGAACCTCGGGACAGTTATCAAAGGAAAAATGAAAGTTCCCACCAGGAAATCTTTGGAACTGCGTCAGGAGGCGGGAGCCACCCAGCCCACTGGAGGAGAGTTCGCCTAAAACGAGTCGGCTCAGAGCCGACGCTCATTCCTGCCCCCTAGAGGTTACTGCCTTCCACTTCAGCGGCCTTCCCTCTGGGTCCCTTCTTCTCTCTGCATTGCTTCATATTTTAAGAACATCTGAATCCAATTTATCAAAGAGCACATGACTTGATTTTGTATTTCTAATTTATTAGATTTGCCCCCGTTTTGTTGAAAAGTTTTTCCTCTTGCATCTGTTTTTGAATATGGTAAAGATTTAATATCCAGCTTATCTAAAATCCCTTGCTTAAAATGAGCTTAGTTCTAGCAATAAATACGTTTCCTTATGCACCATTTCATGCTTTGGCAATACGTTTTTCTTCATTATTATTAGTGTATAAATAAGAGAGCTTGAAAAATAAGATACAAGGCAATCTGATTCCTGTCTCACTTGATCATTTTGCTGTAAAAATGCCTCCACCAAACAGAAACAAATATTTGGCATCGCTTAATGAAATGAACAAGAACATCCAGGGCTGTGTGTGCCCAGAATGAAAGGGAAAGACAAGATCAAAACCAAAGAGCAAAATGGGGGAGAATTTCACAAATTCCCTATGAAATCATAGTGATATCACAAATGATTATTGCTAGAAACAGTATTTTAAACAAATGCTCTTCAGAAAAATGCATTAAAACTGCCTTACATACAAACAGTCCCACCACCGGTAAAGTGTTGCAAATTTTATCATGATTTAAAATACAAAATTATACAGAAAATGCCCTTTGATAAATTGATTTTAAAATTTTTTCTTGAGGTTCTAAATGTAGACTCTTAGGCAAATTGCGCACTAGGCGTATTGATTGCTAGGGGAACTGGTGTCAGACAAAGCAGTCTGCGCTATGCCCACCTCACTCCTGGATGCAGCCTGAGCAAACACGGACAGCTTTCCGGCCCGGCAGAGGATACTGTCCCGGAGGGCCCTGAGCGGTGAGGGTGGGCGGGAGGCACACCCTTGCTGGCGCTGAGCCACGCAGCCTCTCCACGGCGCCCTCTCGGGGCTCCAGGTGGCGCTGCATCCAGACTCAGCTCCCCTCACGTCCTTTTCCTCCAGGGCGCCACCCGCCTTTCCTTCTCCTTCTCCACGGCTGCCACTCGCTGCTTCTCGGCCTCTTCCGCCTTCCTCCGTTCCTCTTTGGCTTCCTTGTACCTCCATTTGGGGAGCTGCAGGTGGGAGCTGTCCTTGGTGCCGCCCTTCGCGGGCACCCGCTCGGGCTGGAAGGTGGGCGCGGGCGCCTTGGTGATGCGCACCCTGGGGATGACCACGCCCGGCCGCGTGCTGCTCCTCCTCAGCAGCTGTAGGGGCAGGAGACTGGCCTTCCGTGGGGCACCTGGCTGCGGCAGAGACGGGAGGCTGGCTTTCTGGGACCCCCCTCTGGAGACGCCCCAGGCCTGGGAGGTCCGGATTCGCTCCTCGGTGCCCTCCGCCTTGTCTCTCTCCTGGGCATACGTGCCCAGGGCCCCAGGAGCCTCCAGAATTTCCTGCACTGCTAGCCGCCTTTTTCCCACACAGGGGGGGTTCTCGGGGCACACGGTCTGGCAGGCAATGGCCACAGCAGGACTGTAGAGACTCGTGGTCATCCTGACCATGTGGTCCAGGACCCCTCCATCCTCCAGGCCCTGGCGTGAGCGGGTGGTCAGTGTGGACCGCACAAACTTGGTGAGCCTCTGCAAGCAGTTTTTGGAGTCTGCAGACTTCGGAGCCCCCTCAAGGGGCAGCGGCAGCTCTGGTTTATACCTTTCCCCAAACTGCTCTGGGAACGGTCGCTCCAGCAGCCTCTGGATGAGGCGCACTGCCTCCGTCCGCCCCGTGTACGTGGCCCACTCCTTTGGCGACATCCCGCGGCGGGGGTCCCTGGCGTGGACATCTGCCCCTGAAAAATGCAGAACACAAACTGTTATGAGTGGAGGCAACAAGGGCTTTTCCCTTCCACAGGCAAGATGAAAAACCACTGAAATGAAAGCAAAGGTCACACTTCCAAATAACAGAACCTACCCCTCGCCAGGTGGGTACACCTGCCTGCCTCTGACCGGCACCTGCTACGTTTACTATTATAACACACCTGTAAGTGCAACATTTAATGGCTTGTCTTTCTTAAAGGAAACCACCTGAAGTCAGCACCCCAGTCTTGGAATTTTTAAAGAAATGAGATTTCATGGCTTTCGTCAATGGCGAGACGACAACAAAGGTGCTGTGTGAACACAGGGCTGATGCTGCTAGAAGGCTCTAAAACTTCTGACAGTAACGGTCGCTGCAGCTATGTGTCCTCCCCTTTCCCTCACAGACCCGTGAGGATGGCTGCGGTGGTCACGTTACAGAGATGCGAGGCCGCGCGCTTCTCCAGGACAGAGGCCACGTCTCACCTGTTTTTGTCTCCTCGACACACAGCACCCTGGCTGGCGGAGGCATGCATTTAGTACAGGTTTGTTACAGAGTGGATGGCAGTCACCGTGGGCGGGGGGCCTGCCGGAGGCCTCCAGGCTGATGAGAGAGCAGGTCTCCTGACCCTCAGCTCCATGTTCTTCCCCCCACCCCACGGTGCAGTCCCTTCCTCGGGGACAGTTTTCTGAGTCGACCTGGCCAGCCTCTAGCTCAGGGATTTAATCAAACACAAATCTAGGTGTGCTGTGAAGGTATTTGGTAGGTGTGGTTAACATCCATGGGCAGTTGACTTGAAGTCAGAGAGACTACCTGAAAATAATGTGGGTGGGCCTTGTCCCATCAGTTGAAGGTCTTAAAACCAAAAGCTGAATTTTCTGGAGAAGAGAGACTTTGGCTTTAAGACTTCAGCATCAGCTCCTACCCAAGTGTCTAGCCTGTTGGCCTGCCTATGGATGTTGAGCTTGTCAACTCCCCAAACCATGTAAGCCAATTCCTTAAAACAAATCTCTTCATAAAATAAACTTCTTAATATATAACACCCCTTGCTTCCATTTTCCTGGAGAACGCTGACTCCTACATCTTCATGGCCTCACTTACACTAGTCACTTCCTTAATAAATCTCCCCCATACCACTCCCTGCCCCCTCCTAACATTTTATAAATTTCAGCTTGGGAGTAAAATAAGAATTAATAAGGAATTTCTGTTCAATTCATCTTGGTCCAATCTCAGCCCCATAGACAGTTAAAAATCATTCAGGATTTCAAGCCCCATTAGTCATGTTTCCACCGGCAGCAGCGTGGAGAAGTGGGGCAATTATCCAGTCTGCGAGCTCCCCGGGACCGGGCCAGGCAGAGGCCTCTATCACATACAGACCCAGGCGTCTGACCTGCGGGGACTGGTCAGTGTGTACTGAACTGCGAGCAGCAGGGGACCCCGGCAGCCCCCAGTGGCCCCACGACCCAGGCAGATCCAGCTCACCTGATTTCACCTGGTGACTCCTTAATTCTGTGACACGTTAAGGAATAGCCATATTAGAAGAATGGTAATTATTTAGAACTGGAAATCAGGAAGGAACTCATTAGCTAGAGTACAATTTATAAACGGACTGAAAGGAAAGGGGGCAGTAAAAATGTCATTGCAAAAAATAGATGACACATTAAACCTTAATTAATTGCATGTCACTTAAAAAAAGGAACAAACTGCAAAATTAAAATCTTAATGAACACCGGTTGAAAGAGACATTTTTCAAATGCTAATGGAAAACTGAAGGAGCAGCTGTCCAGAGCGGAGCACGCCTCCTCCCGCTCCTCCTGTCCCTTTCCGAGATGGTCTTGGAAAATACAAACATTCTGAAGAACCAAGGCCACTCTGACTGTAACGCAGCCCAAGAGTCCTACTCATGTTATAAGTCAGGGATTCCCTTCCTTAAGAAATTACTACGAAGGGTAATATTAATGGCCTGATTCTAGCGATAAGTCGTGAGAGACAAGCACTGATGACTGACATTATCCACACAGGGCGGGGCAAAGCAGGTTTACAGCGTGGGTATGTGAAACACAGTTTATGCTTGGGTTATTATTTATTATTGTATTGTTTTTCCATACAAACCCACGTGAACGTACTTTTGCCCCATCCCGTATAGCTTTTAGAGAATACGGAAAATTTCCAGAACACTACTGTGCCCGTCTTCTCCCCTTGAGACTATCGGCCCCCTCACCTCCTACCCAACGCGGTTTCACCCAGGGCGCCAGCCGTGCAGACGAGAGCTGGGCTCCTGCCAGTGGGTCCATTTGCTGCCGTGCTGAGTGCTGTGAGTTGTCTACACAAAATCCTCTTTTATTCAAGGGAGCTACGTACTCAGTTCCAGGCAATGCACCATGCATGGTCTAGCCCAGGGTTTCGCAACCTCGGCACTACTGATGGACAAGTTCGGTCAGGTCATTTTGTTGGGCAGGTGGTCCTGTGCGTCGTGGGGCCGTTAACAGCATCCCTGGTCTCTACCCACCAGATGCCAGTAGCAGTCCACCAGTTGTGAAAACCAAAAATGTCCCAGACCTTGCCAAATGCAATCCTGCTCCCCACTGGAGCCCCCAGGAGAAGGCTGTTGCATCCTGGTGAGAGGGACAAATAGAGTGGGGCTGCTGCTTCCTGTCTGAAGCATGAATCTGCAGCCTGGAGCCGTGAGGCCCATCTTGCAATCATCGGGTGACCAGTAACCAAGCTGAGGGGGTGGGGCACAAAGTGGACAAGAGGAAGGAACCTGGGTCTGTGATGTCCTCGTGGCCCGGGACCAACTCTGTGTGGTGACTGCCTACCTCAAAGCTTCTCGTGAGGTCTGAAAAACACATGACTACCTACCTTAAACCACCATCAAGTCAGGACTGCTGTTCCTCACAGCAGAAAGCACTCTAAACAGGTCCTAAAGGAAAACAAGCTACCTTCCCTCACTCATTCGCAAGCTGCTTTTCCCAGGGAGTCTTGGCCAGGTCCATGGAAACAGCTGGAGACAAGCAGAGCCTGAGATGCATCACCTCCTTCCCTGTTTCTCCACTGGCTCCCAGCCCCATGTTATCTGTCCTTTGAAGCCCAGTTGTGTCTCCCTCCTGCCCAGAAGCCTTTCCAGTCACAAGGGACCACTGTGAACCAGTCCCTGCAGGACCCCCCTGTGCCACCTCTGGCCTTGGGATAGTGGGATATAATGACAAGTCAGGATGCAGGGTCACAGGGTTACCCCGGATGGGCATCAGGCCGTCTACACTCCAGCCCACTGCACAGAGGGGAACTGCCGCTGGTTTAACATGCCCAGGAGCCCCCAGCTCCAAGGACCCGAGCTGGAGGATAAATACCCCAGCTGCCCTGAAGCACCCCCACAAGTCGTTCCAGGGATGGCCTGTACTAGTCTTTTCAAGGTTCCAGGAAGGGCTGATTGCTGGCTGCCCACAGGGGTCACCAGCTCATCAGCACAATTTATTAGCTTTCCTGTCACCACGGTCTCACTTCTCTATGCTTCGCACCACTTCCCAAGGTCATCTTCCAGAAAAACTGCTTGCCCTCAAGTCCTTGCCCGGGGTTTGCTTTCATAGGTCCCCAAGCTAAGACACTGCCCCACACGATACACAATGCCTAGTTTTTAGCCCTTTTTCTGCTTAACAACTTGAAACTATTCCAGCTGGGCAAATTCTTTGTTCACAGGAAATTCATGTTTTCCTTATAGACTGAAAGAAACCTTTGAGTGGTGCCGTACCCTTTGGCTTTGCAGCAGCACACAGTCAGGGCTAGCCCAGGACAGAATGGCCACACGGTCCATACCATGCGTGCTCCCTGCTCCTCGGTAAACAAGCCTCCCACACCTGCTGCTTTTTTCGTGGAACCACAAATTACTTCGAAGTTTTTTGTTTGCTTGGTTTTGCTTCCCAGGTGCTGCAGCAATTACACCACCCCCCGGGTGGAAAGCCAGCTCTCTTAAGCAAGTCTGGAACCCGCCAGCCTCCACCGAGCTCTGTCTGTCTTCAGAGACAATCGTGTCCTCCACACAGCTTCCCAAAGCCACTTATTTAAATAGACCTGTCACTTTGGGGCATTAATATTCATTCCATTGAATTAACAAGGTTCCACGGCCTTCCTTGTGATTCTCATCAGCAGAGCCGACAGTATTCCTTGCAAAGCCAAAAGCCAAAGAGCCAATAAATCAGCTTTTCAGAACCCGGTTATATTTTTAGTAAAATCCAAAGTCCTGATAATTCTAACATTATTTTGTTCTGCCTGACAAGGTAAGATAAGAGCTGTTATGTGCCCGTGGGTTCTCAACTGTGGGAAAAGGCAAACAGTTTAGGGGAGCATCCAGTTCAATGATTCATCACTTCTGAAAGGAAGTGGTTCTTATTGAATATGATGAAACTGCAACTTGAAAATTCAAACTCAGGAGCAGAAACACACTCGGTTACAGGAGAATTCTGCACTGGACAAAATGAGAAGGAGATACACACTTTCACCCCGACCATTAATATGTAGTCATGCTAATGAACGGCTTTGCGTTTGAAGTAACCACAGGATGACCATCCTGGGCTGGCCCACAAGAGGCCTTTCACGGCTGTACAGAAATGCCTGCCAATCCAAAAGAAATACTCAGGCATTCATACCTTTAAAAGCTTTAATTTTTCTTAATATGCATAAGACAAAAACACTTACGCGAATTTTTAAAATATCTTAACAAGTATCTTATTGCTGTCCACCAAACCCTGGGAAGACATTCAAGCACATTCGTTTCCTTTTAAAACACACATACACGTCTACTATAAAAGGAAAGTGAAACTTGCTTTCCCAGGAGAAAGAACCGTACACTAACATAGTAGTAACAGTAGAAAATGAAAATATTCTAGAAGTTAGACACTACAACCAAAGCCTTAGAGGGCGGGGCAAAAGCTCCCTGAAAAAGATGTCAGGCTTTTATTTTAAGAAGGAATATAGGGCAAGCTGAAAAGAAGAAAGCATACAAGAGGGAAAATATTATTTTTCTGTTTTCCCTCTTTTCACATGTACACTAGTGACATCAGTGGTTCTCACTGGGGAGCAACTATACCCCCCCAGGGGACGTCTGGCAAAGTCTAGAGACAATTTCTGTTGTCAAACCTGGAGGACGCTATAGCCACCTGTGGTCAGAGGCCAGGGATGCTGCTGAGCACCATCTCTTCCCAGGACAGCCCCCAACCGCAAAGAATTCCAGGGCCCTAAAAGTCAATGGCGCCCAGACTGAGAAGGCCTGAGTTAATGATTATTGCCTTCAATAAGAAGGTTTAAGTGTCTCAGAACAAGGATATTTTTCAAAGGGAAAAAATAGACCTTATTTTTCCATTCATTTAACAGATAATTATTGAACACATAAATTCACCAAAAACAATAACAACAACAATAATAACCAAAGCTCACTGAAGGCTTCCTTCATTGCAAGCACAAGTCCAAGGGCTTTCCACATGTGGAGCCATTCAGTCCCCATCACGTCTTCCTGCAGCAGCCCCTGTCATTTGCCCCATTTTATAGAAGGGGAAACTGAGGCTCAGAACACACAGTTCAGGGATGAATGCAGTTGAGGCCTGTACTCAGGCGGAGTCTAGACTTTGATGGGGACGGGCTCACAGTGGAAGAAACAGGAAAAGGAGAGTACATAACACCTAATGCCCAGTTACCCAAATAGCTGAGTGGAGAAAAAACATTCAGCAAGGAACACACTGCCTGTAATAAGCAGGCCCACCTCTCAAGAGACCAAAAAGGTGTTTCTGGGATCCTGTGAACACACAGCCAGTGCCTGCAACCTCCACCAGACCCAGAGGAGAGTAGAAAAGCAACAGAACCTGGGCATTTGCCAGAGTGACCAGAAGGCAACCAACCTACAGACAAAAAGGTTTGAAAGGGATTCAAATGAATTCACTGGGAAAAATGCACAGATGTGACTAACACCATGCATTTTTGGTTGAAAGAGTAAATTACTACAGATCTACCCCCAGCTGCAACTAGATCCAGAGTAAAAGCAGAGGAAGCTTCCTCCCAACACACAAGCATCGTGACCACCATTGAATCAGGACCAGCATCTCTCCCTAACACAGGACCGGCAGGGCCCAAACTGCTGAAACCGACGTCTCACTTTTGAAACTGTCACGAGTCAAAAGCACAGTCAGTGGGAGTAATTTTAAGTATGATCTTTTTTATTTCCAAGAAAGTTTTCATCCTGAAAGCCTCTGTCTTCCTTACTGAATTTATTTTCCTTACAGCATCCCCTGAAACACTCAGGGTAAAGCGGGAGGAAAAAAAAAACTAAAGCAAGTTGTGGATCATATAACCCATCTCATCACGAGGAAACAACAGGCAGGCTCGGCCTGGTGGACACTGTGTGGCAGCCAGCACGGAGACGGTCAAGTCATGGACAAGGAGGTGAGACTGGGAACCTGCCATGGACCCCAGGAGACTAGGGACCCGACAACTGAGTGTGTGAGCCTGGATGGGGCCCTGGAACAGAAAAGGGGACATTAATGAAAGAACTGGCAAATTAAAGTCTGGAATTTCCTGAATAAAGATGCATCCATGTCAGGAGGACGTTAGCAGGGGAGGTGAAGGAGGGCTGTGTGGGAACTCTCTGTCCTGTCTTCGCCACTTTTCCATACATCTGAAATGGTTCCAAAGTAAATGCTGTCTAAGCAGCACTACTAGCCTCGGGTGCTGGCGACGAGAATTTTGTCACTATCCTCAGGATACTACGATGGGAGGGGAAATGCCACCTCTCCAGGAACTCACGGCACCATGCAGGATTGGCTAAACCCAGGGCCGAGAACAAAACAAAGTAAGTTAAAAGAATGAAATTAAATAATGTCAACAGCGGCATCTCACACTGACTGAGATGTTAGAGGCTCACCCTGTACTGGACCCTGGGTGCATACTTTACACACATTTTCTCATTTAATTCTCAGAATAACCCAATGAGGTTGTGCGAATGATGATCCCGATTCCATTTTAGAGTCGGGGAAAGAGCTAGAGGTTAGTCGCATGGAATTTAGCACAGTAGTTCATTAGATCTGCACAGGTGTTGAGAGTTTACAAAGTACTGTCAGATTTCATCCTCAGAGGGGTGAGAAAGAAGTCACCACTCCCATTTCAAAGACGGAGATAGGGAGCTCAGAGGCGGAAGTGCTTCTTCCAAGATGACGATGTCATAAAGGGCAAGGGGTTGATCCAAAGCTTCAGACTGAGACCTTTCCATTCTGTGACACATCATAGAAAAGGAAGCTGCCACACACCACATCACCATGTGACTCCAACCACCAGCAAGCAGGGACCTAGGATAACAACTTGGCTGACGCCGCCATCCCTGTGCCCACCTTCAATAGCACAGACTAGCTGCTCAGGGCCAAGAGCAGAATGTACATTTCAGAAGAAGAGCGTGGGCAGGAAGAGGCTCAGTGGCGAGGGAAGAGCTCATCAGAGAGCAAGGAGGGGTGTGCTAGAGGGGTGACCAGTGACCTTTGACCCCACCCTGAAGTTGGCTGCCTTTGTTCTGTTTGTTTCCCCTTGAATGATGACAGCCATATGCCTCAAAGAAACTGTTCTTTGTCGCACCCTCTAGTCTTAGTTTCCACAGGACAGATCCATCCCTTCAACACATACTCCTCAAGGAAGCAAAATCCACATTTCCCAGGTCCCCAGGACAGCACAGGACGGGGGAGACATACCTGCTAGCATCAGGGCTCGGATGCACTCTGTTCGCCCCTGCATGGCAGCTTTCATCAGGGCCGTGAACCCAAACACGTTCCTCCTTTCAAGGTCAAGACCAGGGAAGTAGTTCAACAAGTAGTTGGTGATGGTGGCGTGCCCTGCAAAGAGATTTGCACATGTGAATAGATCACACTCCACACAGTGCTCTTTCCAGTGAGGTCTTCCTAGAGGGAGAGAAACGGGGCAGCATTGACCTCTTGGGCCAGCCCATCTACGGGGTGTGAGTTTGCCTCTGAGACAGCAAGAAAGAATTCTCACAGAGTCCAAAAAACAGGACGACCCTGGACATCACCCTGGCCACCATGGTGCTGTCTCTGTGGGTTCACGCTTGTTCCCTTTGCCAACCCACTTGGGAGCTCAGCTGTCCTGCCACACTGTTAAGGAGGGGATGTGAGCAGCCAGCATGCTGCAGGGTGGCATGTGGAAGTGCTGAGCCAGCCTCAGCAGACACTGCTGGTCAGGGGAAGGTCCTGGATGCTGTCAGCTCCCAGCAGGAGACACCAGTGCACAGATGCAAAATCAAAAATGAGCCTCCAGGCCATTTCGCAGGGTTCCCGGGCTCCAGGCGGGAGAAAGTCATCATTGCAGCAAGAGGATATGCCAGTGCACACTGCCACCCTCTGTTACTGCTCAAAAGTGTCTGTCTCTCATGCACACACATGCATGTGAGCACACACAGAGAGACACACAGAAACACACATGCACACACACACATGGTAACACAGGCCATGTTGCTACCAAGATCCTCAGCCAGAAACCCCAGCAGGTAAGAATACTCATTTGAGAATATAGATTTCTCCCCTTTATTATCTTGCTCTTCCAAAAGAGACCTGGTTTTCTGCTGCTCTTACCCTCCTTAGTTGGGGTGAAAAAGGAGAGCATCATATGAAAAGCAGTATTCCCAGGGTTCTCCAGGCTACTCCCCCTGCCCTCCCAGAAAACCAAAATGCAGTGGGAGCGTCCCTCGAACAGCGCTACCTGCGCCACAAAGACAGGCTTTGGGTCAAATGTCCATGCAGCCTAGTGCCCACCAGCCATACTTCTGAAGTCTTGTGTGAAATGACACGTGGCCCTCCCCGACGTAAGTGCCCTAGGGCAGAGCCCCGGCCTTGGCGCTAGTGATGCTTGGGGCCAGACTATCCTCAGTGGCAGGGCTGTCTGTGCACAGCAGACCCCTTGTCTCCATCCGCTAGATGCTGGCAGCAACCACACCCTCCTCCCCCCCAGGGTATGACAACCAAAATGTTTCCAGACATTGCCAAATGCCCTCTGTGGAAGCAAAATTGCCCCGCTGAGAAGCACCATCCTATAGGCTCAGCCTGCATTGTTTCAGGACCAACCACACCAAGATGGAAGACAGCTTCCTCCACTCCTCACCTTCACCCTTCACACTGCCCCCCCACCCCTCAGACCCACCCCACCAGCTGCCACCTCCATCCTGGCCCTGCTGGTGATGGCTACCACCCTCTGGGGAGTAAGAGCAGACTGCAGAAGCCCTCTCCTGGGCCCAGGGGGCCCAGTCTGCATCCGTATGCACTGAGGATCCAGCTCCCTGAAATGCCCCCACTCGCCCCTCCACACGCATGTGCCTTTGGAACTGCCACAGTCAGATGGCAGGGGTGGGGCTCCGTGGGCATTTCAGTGCACTCTCCATCCTTAATGGGGCACCACTCCTGCCCCCCAGGGAAGCCTCTGCACCAGGGCAAAGCCAGGACCCATGAAGCTCCTCCCCAGCTGATTTCAGAAAGGGCACTGGGTGAGATTTGGGATGTGGCAGGAGGGAAGGCCTCCCCCCGGGCATGGGCAGCCTGGGGACACAGGTGCTTCCCTCAAGGCTCACCCAACTGCCCTGCAGGCAAGAAGGCCTGTGCCACTCAACATTATCTCAGCCACAGTGGCACACAGGGGCTGCTCTCCCATCCCACCACCACCACCACCACCGACCCCCGCCTCAGGCAGAGGCCGGGACCCCGTTTCCTTCCTCTAGGGCTGATGCCCAAACAGTATCAAATCCTCATCAACTTCCGAGTTAAAAATAAACAAGCAACAAAAATTAGAGTGCAGCCCTGGCTGGTGTAGCTCAGTGGATTGAGTGCGGGCTGTGAACCAAAGGGTCGCCTGTTCGATTCCCAGTCAGGGCACATGCCTGGGTTGCGGGCCAGGTCCCCAGTGGGGGCCACGTGAGAGGCAACCACACATTGATGTTTCTCTCCCTCTCTTTCTTTCTCCCTTCCCTTCTGTCTAAAAATAAATAAATAAAATCTTAAAAAAAAAATTAGAGTGTAGACTCTTCTAGAAGCATTGTTGTCTGCTTATTGTTGACCTCAGCCCATTTTCTGAACTCACTGCAAAAATTAAAAGGCGGAACATACAGCTTTTCTGGGATGGAAACACTAATACATCTGTGTTGTGGGTTAGCAAGCCAGAAACAGATGGGTGCCACCCTCCCGCTCTGTGACTCACAGGTCCCACCAGCATCTGACGCTTTCAGCCACTGGCCCTCCACTGTCAGTTACAGGGGAGGGGCAATGCTGGCAGTCGGGTGCCCAAACCAGCTGAATTGCTGTAAACTGGGACAGGGGTCCTTCGGTCTCAGTTAGGTTTGTCATCCGGTTACACGCTCTGTGGCACCTGTCAGTTAGATTTAGCCAGGGTCCTAGCGAAACGAATTGCAATTCGTTTAGAGCCATTTCTTTGAAGACGTGAAAGAGTATATCTGTCACAATTTTCAGCAAGATGTCCTTTGCACTGATATATTCTAAACACTTTGAACAAGCAAGGAGAGGAAAAATTGAAAATCCACAAAGCAAATAGCCCATTATACAGGTCTGTTCTGCATATTATGTTGCACTCAGAAAAACCAACATGTGGCCAACTCATGCTGACCACAGGTGTGAACCCATGAAATCACTCCTGGCTCCCCTCTGTCTTTCCCAGAATAGCAGATAATACCTCCTATCACACAGATGACCTCATTTGAAGAAATCAGGGTGGACCCGATGCTTCCAAGAACGTGTTGATATCGTAACCTTTCTTCTGAAAACCCATGACAATTAACCAAAGGGAGGTTTCCTTTTCTTTAGTAAGAAAAGAAAATAGACAGACAAATAGATAGAACACAGCCTTTCTTGCATAACAAAACCCAACCATGCACCGTAGTGACATCTAGTCTAAGCCTAGTTCAATTTAGGCCTTACAGAACAGGATTGCCTAAAGTCCTCAGAGGAGCCCTTTTAAAAGGTGCGCTGAACCTACAGATCCCCAAGAACACCTTGCCCCCAGGATCCTTCCCCTGCCTAAGGGAAAGACACAAGTGACCCAAGAAATAAGTCCATATGTCATAGCTTCAGTGGCTGAGTAAACAACAGTGTAGACAGAGGGAGTTAGCTGAGAACACCCAAGTGCAAGTCCCTAGTATGCCACTTAAAATCTGGGTGGCCCTGGGAAGGTGAGTCAACTTCACCAAGTCCCTGTTTCTGCACCTGGAAAGTGGGAGATAACATCAAGCTCACAACTGGGAAAATCACAGAGGTAATGTGTTGTACAAAAAGTGCTTGATATAACAGACCAATTTCTGGGCAGAACAATTCCCAATAACTGATGCAGGGACTCCACTCTCAAGGAGGTGGAACACAACAACGCACTCCTGAACTTGTGGACTCCCTCCAGAGAGCAGAATGGGGAAGGGAGGGAGGGAGAGGACTTCACCGCAGAGAAACCTGACAGGCACAACCTCAGCCAGGTGATCAGGGTCAGCACCAACAATGACAAGTCACGCCGGTAACAAGTCCTGGCAAACAGTCTTTGTTTGACCAAACTTTAGTCTGGCTCTGAACCTTTTCCTAGGCCCAGCTGAGCTTCTCCTTGTAATATCTACTGATAGTTTCAGCAAAAAGAACCCACCTTTGACACCTGATCCAGCTCCTCCCCCAACGACCCCCAGGTGGTGACTGGTCACTGTGGCCTGTCTTAAGCAACAACCCCTGTCAGGTTGGTTTAGCGAGAATCTCTCATACCCCTGATGCTTCCTCTAAATGTTTTCCCCACTGACTTTCACCCTGCTCCTTGGCTATCAGTCCCCACTTGCCTTTGTTGTACTTGAATTTGAACCCGACCTCTCTTTTCCCATTGCAAAACCCCAGTGCAATGGTCTCTACCCCTACCAGGGCGATCCTGAATAGGCTCTGCCTTGCCACCTGCAACAAGGGGTGTTTCATACTTTATTCTTTAGCACTGCCCTCGGTACGATGTGGTGAGAACGGCACTTTCCGCCATGGTCCTTCTCCCCAAACCCATAGCTCCAGTCTCCTCATGAGGAAAACACCAGACAAATCCCAACTGAGAGACATTCTACTGACTACCTGACAAAAACTCCCCAAACTGTCGAAGTCATAAAGTCTGAGAAACTTCAGAGCCAAGAGAAACCTCAGGGGACATCACAATCAAATGTAGTATGTAATCCTACATGGGAAACAAACAAACAAACAAAAACATTAGGAAAACAAGAAGGTGGAACAAAGAATGAACCTGAGTTAATAATAAAAATGCATCAATATGGATTCATTCATTGTGTCAAATATACCATACTAATTAATGTCAGATCCTAATAGCAGGGGAAACCAGATACGGGGTATATGAGAATTCTCTGTATAATCTTTGTAGTTTTTCTGTAAATCTAAACTATTCTAAAATCAAAGCTTATTTTACAGAAGAGAGATCCTAGCATAAGGCCACTCGACAAGAGTACAAGGGAGGGGCGAAGACCCTTGGCCAGCTACCGGACATGGCTCCCCTCCACGCTGCCCCCAAGCCTTACCGATAATGGGCGGAGCTCACCGGAGGCTGTGATGGGCATGCAAGGGACTAAAGATAGTGGCTGGGTCTCTGGGAGGTCAGGAGAATGGGGAGAAGTGGTTGACTCAAAACGCTCCTCTAGTAGTGAATAGAGAGATATTGGTTGTTGTTTGGCCGAGCCATGTAACGGAAAGAGAAAAGCCAAAGATGACACCTGGTCTACCACAGCCCTGGTCCCTGACTCCACTTCGGATGGCCAATGGCGTCTTTGCTGAGAGGGTTTGGGGTAGAAGTCCATGGTACCCAAGCTTGACCGGATTCTCAAACAGGCTCAACAACGACGCTGGTTTTTCCTTGACTCTCCCCCAACGCCCATGCGGGAAATTTTAAACTTCCCCACTCTAAGTCACTGACCTCAGAGCAAACCCCTTTCCTAGGGGACGATACACATTTTACTTCAAAGAGGGAACCGAAACTGTAAGAAGGGAACTCCCTCAATTTCCCCCCATCACACCACCAACATCCCAGGTCCACAAGCGGTCTCTCCTTCCCTCCTATTGAAAAGGGAGGGCCATGCTTCTCCTAAAGATGCCGATGTCCCCGCCCCTCCGGGCCTTGTGCTCCCAATCACCTCCTCTTCCTCTTCAACCTCTCCTTCCTTGCAAATCCATCAGATCGCATTCATGGCCAAAATTCTTCACCTTGCTCTTTTCCATGTGACTTCAAAAGTTTTCTGTCAAGAACTGGGACATTTGCCAGCGTGACACACGCAGAATCTTGAAGCGCACTTACTTGTCTGGCCTCAGCCATCTCCCTAAGAAGAACATGCCGAAGCTAACTTGATGGTGTCCAGAAGAGGACGAGAAATGCTTGGAGCAAAGCTGCCCCAGAGAGAGTCCCCAAGCACACCCTAGAACAGGGCCCAGCTCAGCAGGCACACAGCAAAGGCAATCGAGACCTGCACCCCCCCAGCCCATATACAGATACATGAAGAATAACTTGTTATGCAGCAATATGCTGATCTGCGTGCTCAAGGGTCTACCCTCATATATATATATATGGCTGCCGTAGTCCATTCAGGCTGCTGTTACAAACTACTATAGATTGGGTGGCTTAAATGACAAACATTTCTGACAGCTCTGGAGGCTGGGAAATCCATGCCAGCCGATTCAGCAAGGGTCTGCTTCCTGGTTCATAAATAGCCATCTTCTTGCTTGTCTTCACACGGCAAAAAGGGTGCTCTTATAAGGGCAGTATTTCTATTTAGGAGGGCCCCACCCTCCTGACATAATCACCTCCTAATACCCTCGCTTGAGGATTTGGATATAGCAGGTGAATTTGGAGGGAGGCATAAACATCCAGTCTGTTACAGTGACCAACAATAATCCCTGTGGACCTGTCTTTGCATTCCAGCCACCTACTGTCAATGACCTGACTCCTTTCCAGGCTAACTCCCAGAGTCATGTCTCTCATTCTCACCACTTACACTCCCCTACTTCTCCTGCAACGCCTTCCAGCAGTCCCCAGGGACTGGTTACTAGTCAGCCCTCATCTCACGTGACATCTCCATAGCGTTTACCACATGTGTCTTCCATCCTTTCTAAACTCTTTCCATGGATATCCTGAAAGCTGACCCGTCCAGTTTTCCTCCTGTCTCCCTGGCCACTCCTCCTTGATATTCTTCATGAGCAACCTTGCGCTCTCCTTCCTGAAATGCTGCTGTTCTCAGACGCACGACCAAGCCGCTTCTCACCCCATATACCCTCTCTTGGGGGTCCTATCCACTCGCATGGATCCAGATCACTTACCTCTAGCTCAGTCTCTCTTCCTGGGTTTCTTGCCTACATATCTGTCTGCTGGATATTTCATCTTAGGCATTCACAAACTCAACACATGCTTCTTCCAAACCCTTTCCTTTCTCCCATGTTCCTTATTCAGTGAGGAACACCACCAACCACCTAGGTGCCCAAGCCAGAAATCCGGGCTTTGTCTTCAGCCCTCCGCCCACACTTTCCCCATCCAAGCCACCATGGGGTTTTGCTAACCCCACCTGTTAACTGTCTTTCAAACCTGTCCTGTTTCTCCACTTCTACCCTTGATCTGGGCCACCACAGCCCACCCGGGGTGCAGCCCCTCTCCCAACTGTTCTCCCTGGTCCCACTGCAACCCCTCCATCCATCCTCCACGCCACCTGCATGACAACTTAAAGAAGAAACGCTTGACCCATACAACTACCACTTAAAGCCCTCAATGGTTTCCACTCTTTAGATGACATCTCAACACTTGAATGAGCTAGCTCCTTTTTATCTAGCCCTGCTTTCTCAAGGGTAGCAGGACATGCCACCCCAAAACATGCCAGTTCGGCATAAGGATGGTTTTGACCTGAACGCAACTGAAAAAAAGCAGACACGAGAAAAGTTCCGTGCCCTCCCCGTCTGTCTAAAAGCAGGACATAAATGTTTTACTCTCCCCAGTTTTAATGAGATAGAATTAACATATAGCCCTGTATGAGTGTAAGTGCACAGCACAGTGATTTGACTTACACGCGATGTGAAACAATCACCACAGTAAGCCAGCCTCCATCATGTCCCGTGGGCACAAAGGGGAGGAAAAGGAATGCTTGTCTCCAGACGCTCAGCCGGGCACGCGCCAGAGCAACGTCCACAATGAGCTCTACTGACCAGGCCTGTCTCCCATTCGTTTCCCTTCCCACGTTTGCTGCCCTTAGAAACCTCATACTGCTTCCCTCTGTCCTGAAACCTCTCCACGAATACATTGTTCTTTGATGAAAACGCCACATAAGCTGGAGCTCTAAGTCACCTCCTTGAGTTACTCATTTTTCCCTTGGGATCTCCCCTGTACACATGTTTATAAAGGTCTGGTTCTCTCTTGTCAATCTGTCTTTTACTACAGGGGTCTCAGTCGAGAACTCAGAAGGGTAGGGGGGAATTTTTTTTCTCCCTTAAATCCCTTCTTCACCCTCAGCTCTTGCACCAACACCCTCTTACTCTTCTTCGCAGTCACTCAACTCTCCTTTTCATTCACCTCTGTGCCGTTCTTTCTCTAATCTGGTGGCCTTTGCACACGCTGGCCTCTCGGCCTGGAATATTCTTCCTTCCCTTCTGCCCAGCTTCTGGTCCCCCAAGCACGCATTAGGCAACGAACTGTGATGTCACACGTTCCACATTCCTGTGTGGCCACCACAGCTCTCATGACCCTGCTCGTGAGCTCGAACCTTCCCATTCACAGCAAGTTCACTAAATATTTAGTAAATAAAAAGGCTGGAGGATTCCCGCTTCTCCCTTGGAAAAAGTACACATATCATAAAGCTTGCTAATTTTCAATCCATAACCCACATTATCTGAGATTAAATGGCCATGAAAATGATTATTGATTAATCAAATATTTTATTGAGTACCAATAATCTTGTTTACTGCTTTATTCAAGAAAAGGAAATAGACAATAAACCTGCATCGCTCTAAAAATGAAAAAAATGTTACAGAATTTGCGTTGTCTGAAGGCTTGATTGGTTTGATGTCAGCTACTCAAAGTGTAGTTTTCCAAACCAGGCCAGTAGAGGGAAGTGTTGGCTTTGGAAACGTCACATCCTACTGGAGCGAACTGACTGCCCTACTGGGAGGAGGGAGGAAGCAGGGAGGGCCTCTCAGAGGGGCCTTCCCCCAGCTCTGTGGGGCAGGCAGGTGGGAACAGTGAGCTACGGAGCTCTTCCTGCCTGGCCAGGGGGCAGGGGGTGGCATTGCAGGCTTCAGTCAGAAAGGCTCTGAAAACTGGAGTTTACAGGGAAAGACAAGGAAATGCTAGGGACTTACCAAGTTCTAGTTTCTTAAGTGACAGCATAGAAACCAAGGAAAACATTTCAAAAAACCATAAAAAGCTCAGTGAAGTCAGGCTGAAATTATGATCATGGGTGGTGATGATAAATAAGACAGGTAAAATGGAGAAGCAATGAATCCTGCCTTCTGGCCATGTAATACATGCTGCTCTGAAGTGAAACAGTCCCCCAATCCAGGCGGTCTCTGAGCCCACCCCTGGCCACCTCTGGGAGCCTCACTGCCACTGTGTCCTCAGCAGCAGGACCTAAATAATGCTAAGCTGGCTGACTCTCAGTGCATTTCCTTCAGAATTTTTTAAATAAGTTCAAGAAAAAAAATAAAATAAGTTCAAGAAATAACAAGTGTCAAGGATGCACCAACGATTACTTACACCCACCGGACTTGCTATCACCACCAGTTCAAAAGGAGCCTGTCTGCTCTCTCCCAGCACTGCACCCCTGCTATTTGTTAAAGAGGAACCAGAAACAGAGAAGGTAAACACATCAATCCACCCCTGGGACCTAATGTCCATTTCTTTGGTTATCTTATTTTGTACTTTATTTTTGTTAGGGGAGGTATGGTAGAAATGGAAATCACTGGCTAAATGAGATTTAGGGATTATTGGAGGATTTATTGTCATACATTCTCTCCATTGTAAGGCCTAATACAGATTTGGCTGTATCTTTATTGTACATGAAGTAGCCAAGGAGTTTTAGACTTTGTAGAGAACATGCCACAGGCAGATCACAGCATTTGCATCCTAATTTATTCTTGCAAACGCTGAGTCCTGTAGAAAGCCAGGACTGCCAACTGTCAGACACATGACACAGTTGCAATTACAAGTAATAATAACGTGTGGCTGGCTTTAAAGTTTTCCTTAACCACACAGATTCTGCTGGGGCCAGTGTCGACTAGAACCAGTCCGTGGAGGTCATTCCACCTCCCTGGCCAGGCACTCGTTTTGGCTCAGGCCATGTGATATGACCTAGCCATGAGGAGAAAATGAAACTGCTGGAGGCTTCTGGAAATATTTTACCATCTTACAGAACAAAACACAACAAGGATTCGCTCCTTCTTTTCCAGGCCTCTGTTGTGTAGCTATGGGAAGCCGTGGTGCTTGGAGCTGCCAGGGCTTTCTTGGGATCATGAGGGAAAAAGGTCAAGAGCATTTCTGAGAAGCTGGCCCCCGGTCCTGACGTCACAGAGCCGCCCAATGAAGCAACCCTCCAAGCTCACCTTCAGAAATGTCAGGGTACAAGAGACGGCAGTTTCCTCATTGTCGAGGCCGTGCCAGTGGGTACTCAGTACACTGCACCCAAAAGGTCAAACAGATCCTAGGCTCCAGGGAGAATCGGGCAAACAACCACTAACAACAAGAAAGTCTGGGATGAGCAAACACTGAAAAGTGATCGAGTCCACAGGTGGCAGGAACACCCTCAGGGACTCAGTGGAGAGTATGAATTGGTACAGCTTTTTCTAAAGGCCACTTGGCAACGGCCACATAAATGTGCACATTTAAAATATGCATGCCCTATGATGAAGCAATTGAGTTCTAAGAATCTATTGCACAAAACTTCGCTCTCCTTCTTGGCCCTGTTTTTGCAGGGAGGATGACCTCCAAAACCTGCCTGGTCCCTTAGCCCCAAAGTCTCCAGTGTGGCTCAGCAGGGGACCTGGGTGGAGGTAACAGAGCAGGACACTTACCCCAGGGCCCTGGATCACCACCCACCTCCCACCCAGGGGGTCTGCTCACTCAGATGTCTCAGGTTAGAGCCTCTGAGAGGCAGCCCTCTTTCTGGGTAACTGGCTCCAGGGTCCTGCCCCTTAACTCTGCCCCCCCCACTAATAGTCCCCCATCAGCTCCTCAGTTTAGCCATCTGAGCTCCCCCTCTTCCCAGGCAGGGTCCTGTCAGAAACATCCTCCTCCGAAACACACCTGAGACACAAAGGACTTCCCCTCCCTCGTGTGCACTAGACATGAAGCTGGGAAGGCAGGGGTAGGTGTGTCTTTGCTCACCGTGGTAGACCCAGCACTTAACATGAAACTGCTAAGTAAAGATTTGTTTTCTAGAAGGATCTGGTATAGAATGGATGAGCCACCATTTACTGAACTGTCTCGGAGTTATTGGACACAGACACACAGCCGTGAACACACAGTCACATTCAGGAACGTGTCCTGTAAGAACGAGGCAAATGTCGTGTGTGGGGGTCAACGCACAAAGACACAGACCTTAAGTAAAAAAAAAATTAAAATCACAACCTCTACAGCATGAACCTCTTTGTATAAACAGAAGTGGAAGCACACTCTCGTGTGTGAAAAGGAGAGGTCTGGAAGGGCAAGTGGCTGGAGCTCGGTCAGTTTGGGAGAGGGAGAATTTGGGAGAATGAAAAGGGGTCTTTTTTATTTTTTTGTTTTGTTTTGTTTTTAAGATTTTATTTATTTATTTTCAGAGAGAGGAGCAAGGAGGGAGAAAGAGCAATGTATGGTTGCCTCTCACGTGGCCCTCACTGGGGACCTGGCCCGCAACCCAGGCATGTGCCCCAACTGGGAATCGAACCGGGACCCTCTGGTTCCCAGCCCGTGCTCAATCCACTGAGCTACACCAGCCGGTGCGAAAAGGGTCTTTTTTAAAAAAAACTAATATTTCTGCAATGATTTTTTCACTGTAAGCATGTATTACTAGACTATTTGGGAATTAAGAAATCATCAAATAAGTAAAACTGGTCACAGAACTGGACTAAAATGGGGCACATCTGATTGTCACTCTCCAGTAAAACAGCACGTGAAAGCCAGCAGCAGGGCCTCAGCTGCTTCCCTTGTCCTCACTGTGACTTAGTGATGGCTCTGGGTCCCTCTGACATGGAACATGAGTCTGTACTCCCCCGGCTTTAGCACCCACCGACAGGCTCCCCGAGTGACCATTTAAAATGAGAACCTCGAAGGAGGGGTCCCCAGACCAGCAGCATCAGGGTCACCTGAGAACTTGATGAAATGCTCCGCACTCCTACACGCTACCCACCAAGACCTCCTACTTCGCTGCCTGAGCATTTCAGTGGCCTGAGCAAAATGGAGCCCACCCTTCAGCTCCGCACCCTCACAGTCAGCGCCAGGCCCCCGTCCCAAGGGCCAGACCCATGTGCCCTCCACTGCCCACGCCACAACTCACAACCTCCCAGACCTGAGCTTTAGGGCTTGCTGCTCTGGTGCCTCCGGTGCCTCTGAAACTGCCCCTGGGCCCACCAGGATCATCTGCCGCTGGCACCTCACACCCAGCCTCACACCACTCAAGTGCACGCCCTCACATTTGATCTACATTCTCTCCATCCTCGACATACTTCTCTCCATCCTTGATGAGCCGGCCCCCGCGTTCTCAGGGGCCACTTCTCATCTGTCCTAGACACAAGCAGTCCTACAGCCACACTAACCTGCGCCAGTTCTAAGACTCATCAGCCTCCCTCCTGGCCCTGTGGCTTTGGGATGCACTGGCTGGGCCAGCCTGCCTCCAACTTCTTCACCACCCAGCTCAAGCACTCACCCCTCTTTCACAACCCCTGTCCTAAACCACCAGGCTAAATGGGGTGTTCTCACCCCGCGGCACCCAGGGCGCCCTCCATCAGAGCTCCCTCAGTCGGCTATTCAACTGGAGACTGCTCCGTCCCTGGCCCGGTTCCTGGCATCACAGTGGGAGGCAATGAACGATGGGCCAATGGTCACTAACCGCCTCACGAAATCCATCCACATTTCTGCAGCTCAGGGCGTTGTGCACCTAGGCTTCTCAAGTCTGGCGAGCTGCACCTCTGTGGAGGTAAAGCTTCACACCCCGAAACCAGATGAAGGGAACGTGTGTTAACGCAGCCCCACCCTGTAAGCCGGGGCCCTTCTCCACCCCACGCGCCCCGACTGAAAGGCAGGGTGTGCACAGGCTGCTTCTTGCTACGGGTAGTGAAATTGCTGGACGCTGGCCTTTCTCCCCTCCCTGGGCTCCCTGCTCCATCACCCACGCTCGCTTTGACACAGGAGCCAGTGATGCAAGATAGGACAGGCAGATCTCTCTTCCAGGACAGCAGCAGATGTTTACTTTCCATAATCAGCACACAGTGTGGTTTGCCGCATTTTCTCCAGCTTCTCAGCCCTGACCGAGTCAGATTCCCTACAACTCCCAACGGTGAGGTGCTCGTACCTGTTCTTCTGAGCTCAGCCAGCAACAGCTTCTTTGCAACTGAGAACCTGCATGATGCGATGGATGCCATCTTGGAAGCCAAGAATTTTGAAAGTGGTCAGTTCCCAAACCGGTTAATACCACGGTTACAAATGAAGTGTCACCCTAAAGCAACAAGCACAGCTGCCCTGTCTCAAAACCTGCCTGCACGCAGTTCTGGAAGAGGAGAGCCACGGTGCATTCAGCAATGTTGGCATAAGTACACCTCTTGAGATGACACCTGGGCGGAAGGACACTTACTCGGATGCACATTCACCCGCATATCTCACAAATAGTGCCACCTTGTTACACTGACACACTCCAGCAAGTAGCTCCTGGCAAAATGCAAGGTGACCTTGTAAATATGCCTACTTTTATATGTTAACTATCACTAACACAATTATATCTCTTCTGCTAGTGAGCTCACCAACATCTTTCTGTTCCCACATCTCCAGCTGGGGTGGGTGCAATGCTCCAGGTGAAGTGATGATGAGGCAGGACTTCCAGTGCAGTCTCGGGGTTAGAACTGCCCAATTCTGAGTCCTGCACTGGTGGGCAACCCTGCACTGTTCCAAGTGCACCAAAAATGTGCACACACACTCATCGACTTTTTCTTGTACCTCTTAGCAGTAGAACAGGATTTCTGCTCAATTTCTGTCTTTGCAGTAATGTCACAAGCTGAGATTGTGTGCGGGCCCCCACACATACCCTGACAGCTGCTCTCCAGCCTGGGCTGTGGGGGAAAAGGAAAATCCGGGCCTTACCTGCTTGCGCAGCTGTGATCAGGGCCGTGTTCCCCTCTTTGTCCTGCCAGTTGACATCAACGTGGGGACACTCTGCTAAGACCACCACAGTATCCACAAAGCCGTGGTAGCAGGCGACAATAAGGCCAGTCTAGAAATAAAGAGGCAAGTGGGTCAGAGGAGCAGAGCCCGAGCATTACCACTGCAGAGCTGGGAGCACCCCCTGCCCCCCAGGGGCTGGACCAGGAGGACCCCGAGTCCCAGTTCTCAGCGGCAGTTTAGAGCAAGCCAGTGGTCTTTTCATTCTCAAATGTTCATTGAAATCGGACTACGAGTGCCAGGGAAACACCAGAGAACCAAGATCCCTGCCTGCACGGGGCTTGCCTCCTTGCAGGAGGCGGGCCGGACGTAAACTATAAACCTATCCTGTGAGTGATAGAGTATTAGAATGTACACTAGGCCAAGGGAGGTAGCTGAGTGCAGGGGAGGGGCAGCTCTGTCTTAAATGGAATGGCGGGGTGGGCCCACCAGGGAGGCACTGAAAAGATGAGGAGATAAAGAAACAAGCCCAGGGGAGATGGAGGGAAAGGTCCAAGCGGAGGACATGTCTGGCCTTTCCAGAGACCAGCCAGGAGGCCTGAGGAGCAGAAGCAAGCACGGAGGAAGTCAAGGGAGCGAAGGCCCTGGGAGGCCACAACAGGAGCGCTGGGTTTGTGCAGTGTGATGGGCGCATTCTGAGCAGTCAGGGCCAGTTGTCTGCATGACGCGGGCTGCTGGGTGGAAAACAGACCCGAGGAGACCAGGATGGAAGCAGGTGGACCAGTTAGGGGGTGTGGGAGACAAGTCAGGGGGTACAGTATAATAAAAAGTAATTGGTCTTTGTCCCAGTCGTGGCACTGAGCTCCTGAATCCCTTAGAATTCACTGTTTTTATATGCTAATAAGATGACTCATGGTGGGGGGGTACTTCTGATGGGGGTCAGTCTCTAGAACACCTACCACAGGGTTAGAGGGTTAGATCGTTCAGCCCCACCCCCACCCTCCGGGAGGAGAGAGGGACTGGAGATTAAGTTCAATCACCAAGGGCCAATGATTTAAGAAAGCAAATCATGTCCACTTAGTGAAAGTTCCATAAAACACTCTAGTGGAAACTTTAGGCTGCCCACAGAGACTTACATGATGATTAAAATCATTAGCTTTACCCTACCTTCTGGGGGTCTGTTCTAAAAGTCTGATATTCCCACGGGGCAGTGATTTTAGACCTTTTTATCTCATGGCACACACAAACTAGTTACTAAAATTCTGCAGCAAACCAACAAATATATTTTTTGCCATTGTGACAAAAAAATACATATAATTTTGATTGATTCACACTGGAAGGCTATGGTTGTGTTAGCTGTTATCATTTTTTTATTTGACAATTTAAAAGAAAAGAGGTCAGTGACCCTGACTAAGTGGTCAGTTACTGCATGTTTTAAAAATTCCTGTGGCACAGCAGTTTGTCACAGCACACCATTGAAAATCGCTGCCATTTTTAAAACTAGCATTTAGCCATAGCTCCAGTTCTCTGTTTCAACTGGTGCATCTTGGTGCCCCCAACAGAAAGGTGGGAGAAAAGGAACAACCTTTGGCAATCCCGACTGTGGTCTCCCCAGAAAAACTGAAACAAGAGACTTGCAGATAGATCCCTTGCTGAAATCACAAATAGTTTTTTCCTTAAATTAGAGGCAAAATGTTCATAAAAATAAAATATTATTATTAAAAAATATAAGTAAGCTACCTACAAATGAAAGCCCGTATTAGAAGTCAGGTAGAAATTCTAGGCTCTCAAAACACAATCCCAGCCCTGACAGGTGTGGCTCAATTATTTGGGCGTCGCTGGTGAAGGGAAATGTCACCCGTTCAATTCCGTCAGGGCACATGCCTGGGCTGCAGGGTTGGTCCTGGTCAGGACACATACCAGAGGCAGCTGTTTCTCTCTCCCATTGTTGATTCTCTCCCTCTCTTTCTCCTTCCCTTCCCCTCTCTCTAAAAATAAATAAATTAAATCTTAAACATACACACACACACACACACACAGAAAAGCCCAATTTTCAAAGTCTATACACCATAGAAAAGTAACACCACCAAAAAATAAATTTAATAATAATAATAGTAAGTTGAGGTGATTCTACTTAAAACATGTGTACCTCAAAAATCAAAAATAAAAACCAAAACCTCATTCCTTGTAGGATGGAAGGTATAGCACCAAGATTCTTATATCATTTACTATATGAATAAATTAAAGGGGTGGGGGAGGAGTAAAAGTGATCATCATCTAAGTGGGTTAACATATTAAGAGTAACATCCTCTGTAAACTGAATGGGAACAGAGGGTGTGTGATGGTTAATCTTATGTGTCATAGTTTTAAGTGTACCCAGATATTGGTTAAACATTATTCTAGATGTTTCTGTGAAGGTACTATTGAGATGAGATTAACATTTAAATCAGTAGATGTTGAGTAAAGCAGATTGTTCTCCATAATGTGGGTGAACCTCATCCAATCAGTTGAAGACCTGAATAGAACAGAGTAAGAGGGAATTCTGCCTTTGGACTTGAATTATAATTCTTTCCTAGGTGTCCTGCCTGCCAGCCCACCCTGAGGATTTGGGACTTGCCCAGCCTCCGCTATTGCATGAATCAATTCCTTAACATAAATCTGTGTTTGTGTGTATCTACAGATATATGTAGTTAGACACACACACATTTTATCAGTTCTGTTTCTCTGGAGACCCCTGGTTAATACAGGGTAGGTGTGGAAGGAACACTCTGGAAGAACTAGTTTCATTTTTTACATTCTATGTTTCTGTCCAGTTAGAGTTCTTTAAAACAAAGCTTTATTGATGATTTACATGATTTTAAATCACAATGAAGAACAAGTAAACAAACACGATGTTTACATTAATAATGTTCTCATTAGGAAATACAGTTGTAGAACAACCACGTAAACCACTGCGAAGAGGGAGGAGGGGCGTCGCGCAGAAGAAACAGAAGCTGACAGCCCAGGGAAGAAGCACACAAACCCACAGGCAGATGGCACAATAACGGAGTAATGAGTCCCGATCATCCAGAAGGAAAAGGATATTACTCATGTTCAAATGTGAGAAAAAATTCCATCATCTATAACAACAATTTTTCAGTTCAGAACCAAGAGAGTAAACTCAGTTAGTTGAAAATTCATTTCTGTGAAACCTCTTCCCCCATAATAATACCACGGACAGGGATGGGGGCTGTGTGTGTGCCTTCATGGAAGAATTCAGGAAGTCCGGTCTGCCAGAAAAGTATTTCTAAAAGGAGGCCATGCATTGCTGTTATCCTCAGTGCAATTTGTTGGACGAAGTGTATTAGGCATGGCGTCAATAATCTTGTTTATAACTAAGCACCATGAAGAGAAAGTAAATTCCAGAACTGGAATTTCATCGACGCTGATTACGCCCACGTGGCCACACAACGTTGCCATGGTTTGGGTTCTCCCCAGCGCCAATCCCAGGCTCGGTTTCCCACGCCTCCGAGCCTGAGCATGCGCAGTGGCCTCTGCCTAGACCGCCCTTCCTCCCACCCCACGGCCTTCACGTAACGTCTGCCTGGCACACGTCAGATCCTCCTGCGAGTCTGGGTTCAAGCCCCTTCTCACCCAGTTTCTGGTGCTCTCATTGGGCTGCCTTGCACACACCACTCCTCACCGGAAGATGAGCGCATCATCTTAACTTTGCTTCCCCAGTGCCTGACATCCACAAGACACTTGATAAGCATTTGTTGAATGAATGAAATGTCCCTGAGAAGTGGGTTCAGTACCACCCACTTCTCACAGACTCACACTATTTAACTTACTCCAAACTGAGGAGCTGACACAAGGTGAGGTGAGCTTTGAGCTTGTTATCTGACTTCCACACTCAAGTTTGGAAATTATCTAAGGTCCCAGGGAAACCTCAAAGAGGAGAGTTGCCTTTCATGTGGTAAGTATCACTCTAGGCTGGTGCTGCCAGATCTAGAGCTGAAAAATATAGATGTGAAAGCAATAGCCAAAGCAAAGAAAATGAAAGTGGGCTCATGAATTCGACCCTGGGGTGGGAGGGTGGGGAATAAGGGGACTAAACGGTCATGGGAAAACTATTTAAAAGATTACATTTTTTAAAAAATAAATAAAAGGCAATAAAAAAAAAAGATTTCAACCCCAAGGAATTCATTTCAGGACATCAAAAGTATGTCAAGAGATCTATATAAAGATCTGTAATTGCAACAGCCTGAGAACAACCCAAATATACATCGAGATGATGACTGGCTAACCCTGTGCTATGCGGTCCTATGGCGCCCCCAACAGGAATGAGGTTGTGACGTGGGATACTAAGTAATAACACCCTGGCTGGTGTAACTCAGTGGATTGAGTGCCGGCTGGGAACCAAAGGGTCCCGGTTCAATTCCCAGTCAGGGCACATGCCTCTGTTGCAGGCCAGATCCCCAGTGGGGGCGTGTGAGAGGCAACCATACATTGCTGTTTCTCTCCTTCTCTTTCTCCCTCCCTTCCCCTCTCTCTAAAAATAAATAAAATCTTTAAAAATAATAATAATAATAACAATCACAGGTTTGAATGTGATATGATATGATATGACCTCTTTTTGTGTGAACTTCTAAAATGTGTGCACAGCTCCTGCAATGGCTATGTTCATAAAAGATCTTTTATTTTTCTAAAGAGAGATGAAAAATTTTAACTGGCTACCTTCAAGGCACCTAAAAGAGGATGTTTTGAGGGCATATTTTATATTTTGGCTCCATCTCAATGGCCTTTCTAGGCACATACATTTTTTCATTATATCAATAAAGTTACTTTGGTAATGGAGTTACAGGTGATATTTATATTTTTATTCATGCTTTTCTGCTTCAAATAAAGAGATGGCTAATAAATTGTTTTAAATTAAGAAAAAAACATGACAAAAGATCAAATGTATAAAATATATCAGGAGAATTCTTACAGAGGCAGGGCTCACCTAGTGAACTTTGGATAAGGAGTAGATAAATTCAAGGTTGTCATAATTCCAAACGACTTTGCTTTAGACTAAATTATGTGTAAGACATGAATTTTATTATTACTGCAAACCTATTGTTTGGATCTGTCATTTTAGGAAACTACTTTCTTCAACTACAGTCTCTCTTCAAACCCAACGTGTGTGCACGTGTGTGTGTGTGTGTGTGAGTGTATGTCAGAGGCCTGTCTAAATTCCCCAGCACTAGCAGTGGTTTCCACACAGCCATCCCACCCGTGCTCAGTGATAGAAAACCAAGCCTGTTTAACAAGTGACCTGAAGGCAGCAACTGTCAATAACGATGGCATGTTCCTCTCACCGTTTATTCACTTCATCTGTCTGAAGTGAAGCCTGGAATTTGTATGATGGATATGCAAAGCTCAACAGACAACTTTAAAGAGAAAGAGCAGCCAGAACAGCAACATACAGAAAAACAGAATGGAACAGAACCCCCTCCCCACGAGGAGGGGCTTGTGCAGGGTGTGCCACACGGCAAGGAGCTTGGTGAGGGTCTTCCCACCACACACTCGGGTCCTGCAGCCGGGTCAGGCCCTCAGACCACACAGCCCCACTGACATCTGATGGCAGCATCATGAGAGATCCTGAGTCAAAACTGCCCAGCCAAACTGTGCCTGAATTCCTGAGCCAGAAACTGAGAAAATAAAGCCAGGATTAGGTAACAAACAATGAGTGGTAAGGACAGATGACTACTGATAACACCCAATCACAATCTTCTGAAACCCACACATATCAACAAATTATGTTTCTGTCTTGACAACTGGATCCTTGGATTAAGGTTGAGTATATGCTTCTATAAAGAAATATGCAATTCATTGCCCTGGCTGGTGTAGCTCAGTGGATTGAGCGCAGCCTGGGAACCAGAGGGTCCCAGTTCGATTTCCCGTCAGGGCACATGCCTGGGTTGCGGGCCGGGTCCCCAGTGAGGGCCATGTGAGAGACAACCATACATTGCTGTTTCTCTGTCTCCCTCCCTTCCCCTCTTTCTAAAATAAATAAATAAAAAAAAGAAAGAAATATGCAATTCAATAATATGTTCTAGCATTTCATTAATAATCAAACATCGTGATCTACTAGAAAATATGCTAGGTACAGTGAAATATAATTAATGCCACAAACAGCTAAGGAAATTTCCCCTTTCGGCTTAAACCAGGACTCACTATATTCTCAGAAGGCATGAGACTAATGCTATTTTTTTTCTTTTTTCAGTAATCTTCTCTTGAAATTAGAAAAAAAAGTTAAAAAATATGTTCTACTATACAACCTTATATGTGATGGTCAAACAAGAGTAAAAAAGAGGTATATGAAGAATTTTAGTCATGAGAAAAGGCTTAAATTATAACAAAATGAAGATTATATATATATTTCAATAAATAAGTTTATAAAAATTATCTATCAACAATGCATTAAAAAGAAACCTAGGATGAAATACATGAAGATCTCGGTAATGACTGATTCTGAATGATGTCATAAGTGACTTCTTTATACTTTTCTGGAGTAAAAAGTCCCATTTTCTTTCTTCTTACGAATACTTACTTCTATTTAATAATCATATATTTTTTAAATTTTAAGGAAGAAAAATTCAGATACAGCTTCCCAGGCTCTTGCATGACTAGTAGGCCCCACGTCTGTAGTTTGGGAGGAAACGATAGAAGAGAGATGTCACCGTGTTTACCCTTTCCTGGAGTCGGGAGGGATGTAAATTTCACAACCAAATATGCAACCAATAAATGAAAAATAAATTGGACCTATCAAAATCTACAGATTATAATCAGCTTTATGAATTCCTTGCAAAAACTATGTAAAGTTTCAAGAAAGACATCCAAGTTGCCCATTCCGTCAGCATCCAAGGTTGAACCCCGGTCGGATGCTCCGCCCACTCCGCCAAGGGTCTCCCGCTCCAGAGCTCCCGCCCCGCTGGCCTGCGGCAGGCTCTCAGGCAGTGTTCCTCTGCATCGGTCCAACTCTACAGCTGTCTTTAGCGCAATTTTTTCACGAATCTTGGGCCTGTGAGGCAAACTGCTGGTTTGTGTCATGTGGTGTGGCATAATGCTGTACCGTCCAACCCAGTGGGTGGAGACTGGACACCCTGGCTCATTATTCCCCCAATACCCTCCTTACGGTGTTCTGACTGGTTCAGTTCAACTCCGGCCACTCAAAGTGGGGTTCAGGTACAGAAGTCCATCGTCTGGGAACATGTGAGGAATGCAGAATCTGAGGCTCCAGGCCAGATCTGGTGAGTCAGATTCTACATTTTTGGCAGCCCCAGCTGGTCTATAGGACATAAAATGTGAGACACGTCAACCAGCAGGGTGGTGGGCTGTCATGTCAGGTGGACAGGGACAATCAGTGGCCATCATTGCACCTGGGCACCTCAGTTTCTCCTCAGGGATGCCAGACACAGAGCTCAGCTTGCTTTTCCCGTTAACTTTTGCTTTCACTAGTTCTTCTTTTAATGGGGAGGTGCGTCCTTTTTCTTGGCACACCCAGTCACCGATCCTTCACCATGAGTCCCACTGGGTCCCGCTGGTCCCACTGGGAGGGATCACAAGACTAGGTGAGATCACAAGACTTTATGGTTTGAATCTGCCTTACAGATTTAGGAATATCAGCCTACAATGCATGTGACAAAACAAACCCAATTGAAAGCAGGTTCCTGGGCCTAGAGAGTCACATGGCTTTCAGAACCCTGTCTTCACCAACCCGTAAGTATTTATCACCATCCAACTAGTACTGGTGGTCAACAAGTACCTGAACTGGGCATTGAGAAGAAAGGGAAAACTTTGTACCCAGACAGTCTCTCCCCTTAGACACTCAGTCTGGGGTAGGAGACGGGGACGTAAAGCAGGCAAGCAGCCCTTCCCTAGGAGGCTAGGGAGGATGTGGACTTGAAACTGGTCCAGGCTGGGGGTGGGGCTGGCACTGACCCAGCTGAGCCTCATTAGCCAAACCTTAGACAGAAGTCCCAGTGGTGCCAGGGAGGATGGGGACAGCGTTCCAAACATCAGACAAGCATGCGCGAAGGCTGGGAGCTGGCACATGGGGACGTGGGTTCACCAGGCTGCTCACAGAGGAAAGGGACAGGTCATGAGGTCATGAAGGGTGGGCATGGAGGGGCTAAGGAGTCTGGCCTGTGTCTGAACCTGGGAGAGAACCACTAAAGGTCTTTAACTGGATGCATCACGATCAGGGTTTCCTTCTAAAAACCTGCCTCTCAGATGTAAGTTCAGGTGAAAGGGAAGGGCCTTGCCATCTTCTTTCTATTTTCAAAATAGTCCTTAAATATTGAGCACCCCCGCACACACCCCATCCCTGCCCTATTTTAACTTATTTGGCAGCTCCTTTGTGATCTAAGATGAAAACGGAGACCAACAGACATCTGTCTGTCTGACTCATAGCCGTCAGTGCGACGGCTTCAACATAACATCTGGGCTTCACAATGTCCATCTACAGGTGCTCATTAATGTCTTCTCACTTGATTTTTTTTTCATGTAAAAATTTAAATTATAACCTTTTCCAAATGTGAAGGTTCTTGATATTATTAGTCATCAGATAAAAGCAAATTAAACCCACACTGACATACCACCACACACCCACCAGAAAGACTAAAATTAAAAAGACTGACAACACCTCTCGACGGTGAGGGTGTGGAACGCGTGTGCGCGCAGCAGACGGGCATGTGAAATGGAACCGCCACGCTGGAAAACCGCCAGTTTCTCGTCGAGTTCAGCACGTGCCTATCTGCGACCCAGCGATTCCACTCACAGGTTATATTCCAGGAGGAGGAAAAGTCTCTATCCACATAAAGACGAGCGCAAGAATGTTGAGGGCAGCTTTAGTCATACTGGCCAAAAGTTACAAACCTCCACGTATTCATGGAAAGCCTGGGGAAGCACACGCTGCTTAACTCAAATTTAGGGACACTATTCAGCAGCCGAAAGCACCAAGTCCTGACACACGGAACAACACTGGCAGACCTCAAACACATTCCATCGAACGGGATACGCCAGGCACAAAAGGTACGTGCTGTTTGATTCTATTTTATGAAATCTGAGGACAGGCAAAGTTGATCTACAGTGATTTAAAAAAACAGAGAACAGGATTATTGGAATGGGGTACGAGAGAACTTTCCGGGTAACAGAAACACCATATGTCTTATCTGGGTGATATTTATATGCCTATATTCATTTGTCAGAATTCATTGAGCCAGACTCTTAAAGACTTATGTATTTCACCAAGTATAAATTATATCTCACTGCAGCACTGTGAGCATAAAAACCAACTTAGCCAAAAACACACGAATGACCGATAAGCATGTGGAGAGATGCTCAATGTCATCAGTCAGAAGGGAAACCCAAATCTGAACCACAACGAGAAACCACTTCACACCTACTAGGATGTTTATTTTTAAAGAAAAAAAAAAAAAGGAAGAAACTGACATGCTGGCAAGGAAGTAGAGAAATTGGAACCCTTGTGCATTGCTGGGGGGAACGTAAAATGGTGCAGCCACTGGGGAAAACAGTTTGGTGGTTCCTCAAAAAGAAAGCTAAACATCAAATTACCGCATGAGCCAGCAGTTCTGCTAGTAAGCACATGCCCAAAGCAGCTGAAAGCAGGGACTCCAACAGGTACTTGTTCATCCATGTTCATAGCAGCAGCATCCCTAATAAACGAAAGGTAGAGGCAACTGAAGTGTCCCTCAAGAGATAAATGGAAAAACAAAATGAGGTATATGCCTACAATGGACTATTATTCCTTTAAATTAAAGAGTGAAATTCGGACACATGAACCTTGAAGACATTATGCTCAGTGAGGAAGGCAGACACAAAATGACAAACACTGTATGATCCCACCTACGTGACAAATCTAGAATAGGCAGACGCACAGAGACGGAAAGTAGATTAGAGGTTACTGTGACCGAGGGGAGGAAGGAATGGAAAGTCACTGCTTAGTGGTTACAGGCTGCGTGGGGTGCTGAAACAGACGTACAACGAGACAGCACTGACCTACGTACAACACTGTGAATGAAGAGCATCCACATTTGCAACAGAGAGAACCCATCCATCAGTCCCACTGCATTATACCGTGGTTACAATGGTTGAAACGGGAAAATTTGTTATGTGAATTCTACCACATTTAAAACATTTCAAATGGAATATGCCAAAAACCATTTAGCACTACACCTCACATGGATAGATTATATGATATCAGAATTATACTTCAAAAAAGCTGTTAAAAATGATAAAAAGCAACTTAGTGATATACACAGAACATGAGTCAATCTCAAAACCATTACATCACAGGCAAGAAGGCGGGTCCCAGAGCTCTGTGGGACTCCACCGAAGTCCCAATGCTGGCCACACTGAGCCGCGGGCACAGAAATGTGAGCAGCTGCTGCCTGTGATGGGCAGGGACTCGGCAGAAGGGAGCAAGAGGGGCCTCGCCATGGAGATGAGAACGCTCTGTGTCGTTCCTGAGTGGGAGGTGGCACAGGTGCACGGATTTCTCAAAAATCACCCAGCTGTTCGTTTAGAATTTGTTCGCTTTCCCACATGTAAATTATGCTGCAATAAACTACTGTTAAATAAACTGTGGCTGGAGAGCAACGAGGCATCGGCAGCGCTGTGACAGTGCTGGGAAGAGCAGGGCCGGAGGCGGGAAGCCAACCGGAAGGTACGACCAGAGGCAGGGCAAAATGTCCACCTGGGGCGCAGGGATGAACCCAGGAAGATGGCGTCACAGGCAACGGAGAGCCTTTAAAGATTAGTTTCATCTCTGAAAGCTACTCAGGACCTTCCCTTGGCACACTCTGCCCCTACAGCCCTCTTCTGAGAAGGACCCCCTCCACTCAGGTGTCTCAGCCGCAACCCTCTCTCCCTCACCCACCCACTAACTGCCTGTTGTGGGTTGAATTGTGTCCCCCCCGAAAAGATATGTCCAAGTTCTAATCCCTGGTACTTGTGAATGTGACCTTATTTGGAAACAGTCTTTGCAGACATAATAGGTTGAGGATCCTGAGATGAGGTCATCTTGGAGATCTGAGACACAGACACACAGGAGGAGGCCACATACGGATGGAGACAAAGACTGGTGTGATGCAGCCACAAGCCAAGAACACCTGGGGCTGCCAGAGGCTGGAAGAGGTAGGAAGGACCCTCCCCTAGGGCCCTCAGAAGGAGACAAACGTGCTGTCACCTTGATTTTGAATTTCTGGCCTTCAGATATATGTGAGAGGATAAATATCTGTTGCTTAAGTCATCACATTTGTACTAATTTGTTACATCAGCCTTGGAAACTAACACATTCACAGGCCAGTACCACACTCGCCCCATGTCCTCCAAGCGGCTCCACTACCTGACCTTCTCCCTCCTCTCCTGCTCAGGATGTTACCCTTGAGTCTGGCCCTCACTCACCTGCAACAGCAGCAAAAGGTCCCCATCAGCTCACCTGCCTCCTGGTCTGACTCCCTTCCGTCCCCCACACACTCACTCACGATCAAAAACGCCCGTTCCTGCAACTCCCTAGTTATTCTCAGGAAGGAAAGCCCAGAGCTGCCCCCAGACCCCCCATCCCCTGCCTCAGCGGATGTCATGTCATTGACACCTGTTGTGCCAGCAGTGGGTATTGTGTAACGCATTTGCAAAACTAAGATCCAACCGTGCCGTGCACTACAATACGCACAATGCTGCTAATTTGCTTACCTTTTACTCCTCCAGCCATCCACAACCTCGACTTTTAATAAATGGAGAAACCTAGCTGATTAGGGAAATGAACAGAATGAATACTCCACCAACAGATCCCTGCAATGCAAACGCTGTTTCTGCAAAATAACTAAATGCAAATGCAAAAGAAACAAACCATCTGGGCAACTAACACCATCAAAGAGCATCCACATTTGCAACAAAGAGAACCCATCCATCAGTCCCCTAAGCTTTCTGTTCTCTGAAACACTAGTTTTGAGCAAGGCCTGTGAGCACTCAGTCCACTCACCTACTCCAAGCCTCTAATTCTCAATTAAAGAGATGTCTACGTGCACAGAAAGTATTTATCCACAGGAAGATGTGCCACAGCACGTCCTGACCACAGGTCACAGGCTAATGAACAGCGACTGCTGTGTGGGGCCTCTCACTCACCCTGATTTCAGATACGCTATTTAGAGAGAATGCGCCTCTTGCCTTTCCAACATCAGCGGCAGGCAAGTTGATCAAAGGCTCCAAACATCGTCTGCAAAGTTGTGTTTCTGTTGTTGTTTTAATAAGACTGTATTTTTCAGAGCAGGTTTAGGTTCACAGGAGAAAAAAAAATGAACAAAAGGTATAGCAATTTCCCCGCCTGCAAAGTGTTAATCTCTGCAATGATGTCCAGAGCAAAATAAGGCAATGATGTCCAGAGCAAAAACACTACCTTGGAATTTCAACAGTAGAGCTATAAAAGCTAAGACCGGTCTTTTTAAAAAAACAAAAAGAGCATATAATGGGCTAACAGCTAGAGTTTTACACAGACACAAAAAAGGAAAATATGGAGTGAATATATGCCATAATATTTTTAAATGTGTTATTGCAGAGAAAAAGGTAGGCCTAGCGTACTGATTCTTCAATTAACATTCGTTACCTTGCGATCATAATATAAATGTTACTTGTTTTCAACTGTTAGAATCAAACAACAGATAAAGTCCAGATGCGCATGCACTTAATTACAGAACTCCAGGTCCTCCCCCTCTCTCTTTTTCTCTCCCTCATCCCCTCCCTCCCCAGTCCCCTCCAACTTCTGCTGTGTGGCCCTAGGCATGCTGTGTACTCTCCGGAATCTGTGAGTAATAAATCCTGTTTTTGGATAGTTGTTGCCGAGGTGCATCTCGTAATCATAACAGGAAGCATAAGGGCCAGCACACCCACGACACTGGCTCTGCCGGGGATCAGCATGGGCGGTGCCGGCCCAGACGAGTGCCCCCAGCGCTGCTAGTCGCCGGCGTCACTGTGGATGAGCTGAGAGCGGCGCGCAACAACAGTAAGGCACCGAAACAACAGATGTGAAAAATTAATGGCGTCTGCAAAATCATTTAAATACCAACAGTAATGTTAAAGACCAGTATAAACATGTAACTACAATTTTTAAATGGATAAAAAGCAGAAAAATTAAAGAAGAAAAGCAAAGAATCAATAAATATAGATGAAATGTATCTAACCTCACAAGTCGTGAAAGTTAAAGTATTAATGAGACACCATATACTTAACAAAAAAAAAGATCATATTTCTGACAGTCACAGAAGATGGATTACCCAATTACTGGTGTTGGACAAACGCCCTCACCGTGTGAGAGAAAATAAGGTTGGATCCTCACCTCAAGTCTTATGCCAAAATGAGTCATTAAACATAGAGCCACAAAAACATTGGAAGAAAATTTAGATGACTATTTCTATAAACTTGGCTTTTAAAAAGCATTTGGAAGCCCAAAGGCACGCTACAAACCATACAGAAGAAGATAAATCTGACAATACAAAAATCTATCCCTTAGCAACACAATAGTATAAACAAAGCGAAAAGACTGAAGCAGCTTTCACTTTCGGCTATGAAAAAACTAGCTTCAGTCACATCCACTCTTCCACTGAGAACAAGTAAGACTGAATGACTTCTTATAAATCTGTTCGGAGGCGCCAGACTTCCAAGAACACCGGGACTTGCAAGCCCAATATACAAGAAAGAAGGTAAAAGCCCCGAGATGAGCCTCTAGGCTCATCACTTTCCTCCTCATGGTATTTGCTGACTCATAAGCCAAAAGTCTGGGAGAGCAAGCGGAGCACAGTAGATAAAGGTCAGAGGTGTTAGGCAGAGTCTATCACAGTCTCAGAGCTAAGGAGAAAATTTGAAGTTCATGACCTACCAAGGATGACAGGCCTGTTAACACATTTTCTGTAATGCCACATTTTCTGTAGGAAACTCCTAGGAATAAGGCAGAAATGGACCAAACTTTACAGAGACTACAGCCTACCTATCATCATCTGCCCCACTGTCTGCCAGAAGCAAATTAAATCCTCTCTGGAAGAAGATAGCACCACCTAGAGCAACTTCAGTTTTTCATATAAAATGTCTAGCATTCAAAAAAAATTACCAGACACATCACGAGATGGGACCAAGAGAAACACAGGTAATAGAAAACATCTCCAGGAGATACAGATACTGGAGTTATCAGACTTTACATAACTTTGATTAATATGTAACAGGAAATAATGATAAATGGAGAATTTTGACAGAGAACTGGAATCTATAAGAATCAAATAAAAATTTTAGAAATAAAATATGTAAAAACTGAAATTAAGAATGTAAAAAGGAGTTAAGAAGCAGACTAGACTAAAGAGAGAATTGGTGAACTGGAAGATGGGTTAACTAAAAATGCACAGGCAGGGAAAAAATGATGGAAAAGATAGGGAAAAAACATAAAAGACAAATGGAGCACAGTGGAAAGGACCTAACATTTGTGAATTTGGTGTCACAGTACGGGGAAAAAAGAGAATGGGAGAAAACAATATTTAACAAGATAGTGGCTGAGAATTTTCCCAAACTGACAAAAGATATGAAGACATAAACTTAAGAAATTCTACAAACTCCAAATAAGATTTTTAAAAAATGCACACTGGAAACAGAATGTGGAAGATATGCTAGATAAAGAATAGTACCATTAGCATATTTCAAACTTTCTTAAAACTCAAGAAGAAAATACAGACTAATCAAAAAAAAGGCCAGCCCTGGCTGGCGTAGCTCAGTGGATTGAGCGCGGGCTGGGAACCAGAGGGTCCCGGTTCGATTCCCAGTCAGGGCACATGCCTGGGTTGCGGGCCAGGTCCCCAGTGAGGACCATGTGAGAGGCAACCATACATTGCTGTTTCTCTCCCTCTCTGTCTCCCTTCCTTCCCCTCTCTCTAAAAATAAATAAATAAAAAATCTTTAAAAAAAAAAAAAGGCCAAAGGATATGAAGAAAAAATCCAAAAAATAAACAATCTAAATGGTTCATAAACCTGTTATATGAAACATATCATCTGAAACATCATTCATCAAAGTCACAAGTATTAAAGTGAGGTATCATTTTTCTAGCCATGAGTTAGAAAAGATTAAACAGAGTGAAAATAACTAGCGCTGGCAAAGTGAGGTGGAAAAGCCCTCTACCACCTTGCCAGTGAGCATGTGTAGGTTCACTCTTAGGCGGTTATTATTTGTTATGTGTGATGTCAGGCAGGATAAGTTAGTTCGTGTAGCAGTAACAAGCAGTCTGCGATGGCGTCTGACAAACATCTACGTGCTCACGTGACACGTGCACTCAGGCGGGCTGCAGGTCTTCTCCGTGTTGAGTTCCCTCTGGAACTCGGGTTGATAGGTGAACCTCCTCCTGGAATTTGTGACTCTCATAGCAGAGGGAAAGGAGAGTTTGGCAAATCATATGCTGGGGCTTCAAACTGACAGCCGAAGTTATACAAATCACTTCTCATACTGAACTTGCCAGAGAAAGGAGCACGGCCAAGGGTGACGCTACGGAGAAAAAACCTACTCCTGCTCCAGGGAGAAGCAGAATTATTTGTGAAAATAACAGGACCCACCACATGGATCCAAACTCAAGACCCAACAATTTTCTAATAATTAGATAAATGTGCAAGGATATATGGAAATTGTTCCATTACCCATAAACTAGAAATAACTTCAGTGCCTACCAAGAAGTCATAAGGTAAATAAATGAAAATATCCAGAAAATAAAATGTACTGCAGTAATTAAAATAATGATGTATAGTTGTTGACATACAAAGATGTCCTCAATAAGTTATGAAGGAAAAAAGCAAATTACACGTACCATATTACATTAAATAGCTCTGATGTTATGCCAAAAAAAATTATCTCTAAGACAGGTTATTTTTATCTTAGGTATTTTACCTTTCTATGCATCCTGAGTATTTTGCTGTATATATGGTTGACTTTTAATGTTTCAAAGACCAACAGAGCCATTTTAATATTTTCAATAATTAAAATGTACAGCATGATGAGGATACAGCAAAACACACAATTTCATAGCCTACTGATGGAAGGAGAAATTAGTACACTCTTCCTGGAAAGCAAGATGGCCTTTAAAAGATTCATACTCTTAAATTCAGTAATATACCTTCTAGGAATTAATCTAAAAGGGAATGTTCCAATAAACTAGGGCACCCACTCATTAGGGCATTATGTCTATAGCAAAATTTCAAAAACAACCAGAATGTCCAACAAATGATTAAATAAATGATGACACATGCAGAAATGGGTTTTTAAAATCAAGATTTCTAAATATAAATGAGCTCAAAGTATGCTTATAACCGGGGGGAAAAAGGCAGAATCCTAACTCTTATTTACAGGATAAACTTTAGAAATAGGTAGACTGAGAGATGACATCAAATGTTAACTTTATTATCTCCAGTAGTGTTGAGTATAGATCTCTAATTTTTATTTTTGTCTACTTGATTCTTTTCTTTCTTTTCTTTTTCTTTCTTTCTTTTTTTTTTTTTTTTGACAAGTCAGGGCCACATGGGGCCATTTTATTGCAGTTAAATACCTTTCTCTCTATTTTTGTCCATTTTTCCATAAAAGAGCATACACATAAATATTTCTATTGGAAGCAAGAAAAAATATCTACTAAATGTTACTGCTCAATGTCAAAGGTGAAGGAGTTGGGGTGGTGTGATCATTCAGGGAAAATCCAGCTCTCTCCAGAAGGATCTTCACAAACCACTGACATCACAGACATTCTGCTTCAATGAAAACTTCAAATGCCCAACTTCATTGCCACTTGAAATTCAGCAAGAAAAGATTTTCACAGCCTCTTCACAGAGCACATACTGCTGCTTAGCCAGGAAACACATAAATAGTGTCCTGATAATGGAAAGGCATCTCAAAAGGCCCACATTTGCACTGCTGTTAAGTTGAAAGCTAAGAAGCAAATGAGTAATGACCTGGAACTGTAAATGTATTGGAAAAGGGCCACATTTGCCCTGGAAAGGTCTTTCCCCATTTGAATCTCCTGCCTACAGGAGACTAATAACAATTTCCTAAATTATGAATTAAGATAACGCACAGGAAAAATTACGCATAAAAAGGCTGAAGACGAGAACCATTCTGTTGGCCTGAATACAGTTATGAACTGCGTGGAAAAGAGAGAGAAGTATCACACACACACACACACACACACACACACACGCACTGAGTTACAGGGCCCCATGCACACTATATTTTTAGTGCATCAGACTCAAACAGTGATTTCCAACCACATAAAGAGCCACTGGCTGTGACACCAGCTCCAGCCCTTTCGTTCTCCCTCATAGAGGACTGTGTTTCTGTATTTCTTAGTATCATGTGCTAAAAAGAGAGAAATACTACTCAACGTGGCATGGAGCATAGCTGCTGAAGAAACTCTCAAGGCCCACAATTCAGGTCTCTACCACAGACTATATTCCCATCTGTGAGTTCCTTGTGGACAGAGCCTCAGAGCTTGTCCCCCTGTGCTTCTCCCTCAGGAGCCTGGGGTGGAGAAGCCATCAGTAAGGATCTGGGGAGTGTGATTGATGGGGGCATCTGCTCCAGGTGAGGAAGGAGGGGAGGGGCCCTAGCAGGAAGGCTCAGAGGTGCAGTCCTGTATCTAACCCTAGAACCACAGTTCTGCTGTATCATGCCCCATGTGTTACCCTCAACACCACGTAGAAAACCATCAAACATCACAGGCCAGCACCTTCTCTTCCTCGGGGACACCCCAAACACCTATTAGGCAGGCCGCTTGCTGGTCAGCCAGACCATGGAGGCTGACAGAAGAAGCCACAAGCTCCCCAGGAAGTGCTTTCTAGTTTAGGGCTTTCTCTCTGAGTTTCCATTCACCAGGGCAAAGCCTCGTGCTCCACAGACCCACATAATCACATTCTTAAATTTCCTGTGTCAAATGGAAATGACCACTCACGTTTGAAGTCAGATCTAAACAACTGATGCTTAAGGACACTAGAAGAGTAGCCCAAATATGGATTTGTCAACCAAAGACAATGTTTGTGAACCTCACTTTCCAACACTCTGCATCCACAAAATAGTTGATGGTTCAGTTATACAAATATTAAAAAGGTTAATCCAAAGAAGTAGAAAGTGACAGACGAGGGAGCTCATCACAACCAGTCATTCAGAACCTCTGGCCTCAGCCCTGGCTGGTGTAGCTCAGTGGATTGAGCGCGGGCCTCTAAACCAAAGGGTTGCCAGTTTGATTTCCAGTCTAGAGCACATGCCTGGGTTGTAGGCCAGGTCCTCCCAATAGGGGGCAAGTGAGAGACAACCACACATTGATGTTTCTCTCTCTCTCTTTCTCCCTCACTTCCCCACTCTCTAAACACATAAAATTTTTTAAAAAAAAGAACCTCTGGCCTTAAACACCTGTCCCCTTGAAAGAGCACCAAATTTTAAAACATTACTAAAACTTGCACTTCTGAATGGAATTAGGTCTTTTTTCTACCCTTCTTACTCTCGTTGCCCAAGTCTCCTTCTTTCTTTAAGATCCTGCCAGCTCCCTCCCTTTATTCTGCTCTAGCCCCTCTGGCCTCCTGTTTGTTCCAGAACATTCCAGGCATTCCCTCCTCATGGTCCTTTGTTCTTACTGCTTCCTCTCAACCAACCGCTCTTCCCCCAGACAGCTGTGCCACAAGGCAAGACTTTCACTTCCTCCAAGTCTTCATGCTAAGGCTCCCCTCAGCAAGGAGGGGGACATCATCAGCCCGTTCTGACAATGCCTGCATGGCCTGCTTTACCTTCTCTCCTCAGCACGGACCACTGCTTCACTTGCTGAGCACTTCACATGTGTCTTACTCATCTTGTTTACTGTTTCTCTCCCCCAAAAGCATGTGAACTCCACCTGAGTAGGAATTTCTGTCTTGTCCAGTGCTAGTGCACGGTGCAGGACACAGACATTCAATAAGTACACATATTTGCTAAATAAATGAACCCATTAAACTGAAAGGATGGCAACTTCATGCAGAATCAAGAAGCATGTTTAATGCATATTGTTTTGTGTTGTTTCTTTTAAACAGAAGAATTGCAGTATTTGTTTGAGTGTTACTAGTTAATATTACTCCCTTTGCGATCAAAAACATATGCACAGTTTTTGGTAGACTACGCATTGCTCTGTCTTGCTAGGCATGAGACGGGTTGTCTCTGACTCCTCATCAGCTTCATGATCAATTGAACTCCCACTGAGCATGTGGTGGTAGCCCCCGTGTGTCCCCCCGGCACGGGGTAAAAGGGGAGTGATAATCATGAAAGGCAAACTGTGTGAAACGTGGAAAGAATGTGTCATGCCTCTTGAGGCTAACCTCATATTACATTTTTAAAAGCACAGCTTATCCTATTATGAATATTTTCCCAGAGGAAAATATAGTCAAATGTTAAAATTCCAACAACAAATACTCCAAATGAGAAGTGTTGACTGTGCTGGGAACTCTAATTAAGGGCTTTTCTCATTTTATGGAATAGGAGCACCTCCGAGGAGCTGGTAGATAAAATTTCCTACTAAGCTGCACATTCTTCAACTCTAAAAAAACACTTGACAGGACATGGTGTTGGCCAGTGTGTTTGCTACTGATGAACCAGCACATGATTTTTAGCCTCGGAGGCTGTGTGGATCTGTTGGACCTGGGTCCAGATAGTTTCCGTGATGGACTGAGCCTGGCAGCACCTAGCGGGGTATCCCAAAGGGGCTCAGAATTTAAATACTTCATGGAACCATCACCCTGGCCTTCAAGTTTCAATGTGGAGTCATCGCTGCAATGGATTCTTAGGCCACAGCAAGGGCCTACCTTGCCTCCCAGACAGTAAAGAAGGTGACAGACATCAGCTCCTACCTACTGGGTACCATGGCTGAGGACACAGCAGATTGTAGCTTCTGGGAAGGGCTATTGGCTCAGCGACACCAAATCTGTGAGCTTCAAAACAAGGAACACATCTCAGTAGCAGCTGCCTCCAAGCTGCTCGCCAACATAGTATGTCAGTTTAAAAGCATGGGGCTGTCCGTGGGCCTCACGATCTGTGGCTGGGGTAAGAGGGACCTCTACTATGCGGACAGTGAAAACCAATTCTCAGGGGCCACCTTCTGTGTAGATTCTGGCTCTGTGTATGCACATGGGGTCATGCATCAGGGTTACTCCTGTGACCTACAGAAGGAACAGGCCTCTGGTCTGGCCTGCCAAGCCATCTACCGAGACACCTGTCAGAGGCCTACTCAGGAGGTGCGGTCAACCACCGCCATGTCTGTGAGGGCGGTTGGATCTGAATCTCCAGTGGTAAGTAGCTGATCTGCTTGACAAATTCAATGGATCTGCCCCCTGGAGCAGGGTGGATGTATCTGCTGTGTTTCTTGGGATGGCTGTTGTTGGTAATACAGGAACAGTTCCCCCATTCTATAGTGGAGGGGTCCCCAATTGTACTGATTGTTTTCTTAAGCTGTGGTGCGTTGACCTCTATGTGCTACCCATTGCTAATGAGCTGCTGCAGAGGAAATGGTTTGTTTTACTTTCTTGGATGTTAACATTACACTACTCAACCTAAAATAAAATAAAAATAAAATACTTGACAAAACTTTTAGTAAGAAGTGGCAGGAGAGAGCCGCCAGGCATGCCAAACATTAGATCCGTGTACAACCTCAGGAATTTCTCCAGGTAAAAAAGCACTCACATCCACAGCTCAAACAATTCTGCTGACTTTAGTCTCTGTTTCAGTGATTTTTCAATCAAGGAGTAATTTTTATTACCCTGCACCCACCAAGGGGCTATTTGGCAATGTCTGGAGACATTTTTGGTTTTTACAAGGGGGGCAAGAACAGAGGGAGGTGCTACTGGCATCTATTGGGCAGAGGCCAGGGATGCCGCTCAGCACCCTACAATGCACAGAACCGATCCCCACACCAAAGAATTATGCAGCCAACTGTCAGTGTTGCCAAGGTGGAGAAGTCTCAACACAATAAAGGCCATCTATGAGAAGCCTACAGCTAACATCATACCCAGCGAGGAAACACTGCAAGCCTGGTACACAGCAAGGATGCCCACGCTCACCATTCCCATTCAACAATACTAGAAGTCCTAGTCAGAGAAATCAGGCAAGAAAAAGAAATAAAAGACATCCAAACCGAAAAGGGAGATGTAAAATTATCTCTATTTACAGATGACATAATCTTATATACAGAAAGCCCTGAAGACCCTGTTTTAAAAAAGCTCTTAAAACTAATAAACAAGCTCAGCGAAGCTGCAGGGTACAAAATCAGCATGCAAAATCAGTTCCCTTTCTTTATGCCAACCAAGCTCTAGTCACAAAGGAATTCAAGAAAATAATCCCATTTACGATAGCATCAAAAATTAAATAAAATACTTAGGAATAAATTTAACCAAGAAAGTGAAGATTTGTACACTGAAAACTATGAAAATTGATGAAATTGAAAAAGGCACAAATAAATGGAAAAATATCTTGAATTCTTTTCAATCATGAATTGGAAGAATTAATATTGTTAAAGTTCCTATGCCCCCCCAAAGCATATACTGATTCACCACAACTCCTTATCAAAACCCTAATGGCTTTTTTCACATTAATAGAAAAAACAGTTCTAAAATTTGTATGTAACCACAAAAGACCCCCAAATAGCCAAAACAATCCTGAGAAAGAAGAATCAAATTGAGGGCATCACGATATGTGGTTTTAAATTATATTACAAAGCTATAGTGCTCAAAACAGTGTGGCACTGACCAAAAAAAAAAAAAAAAAACAACTTTATGACACACAAATCAATGGAACAGAATAGACAGCCCAGAAATAAACCTAAGTGTGTATGGTCAATTAATTTCAGACAAAGTCACCAAGAATATACAATGGGGAAAGGATAGTATCTGCAGTAAATGGTATTGTGAAAACTATATATCCACATGCAAAAGAATGAAATTGGACCCGTATTTTACACCATCCACAAAAATCAACTCAAAATTATTAAAGACTTAAATGGAAGACCTAAAACTGTATTTTTAAGTATTTTTTAAATCAAGGACATATAACTAGCAGCAAGACACAGTATCCCAATTTTATCCAACAAGCTCCTGTGTGCAACAAACTCTACTAGACTGAAGAGGATATAAACAATGATGCTAAGGATCTTTGCTTATGGAGTTTATCAAGTTTAGATAGAGAGAATATCCAATATTCATTATAAAATGAAAAGAAGGAAAGGAGTTTCCTAAACAAGTTGCAAGTGGGAGTTCACAGTCAGAGAAGCCATCCAAAGAAAACGGAAACGGGAGAAGTCCATGGGGAAGATGACATCCAAGACAGACCTACAGTAGAGAGAGGGGGTCGGTATATGTTCTGGGGAGAATAAAGATCTGCCAAGGCTGTGAGAGCCCAGCTTCTGCAACACAAAGGGAGACAGTGGGACATCAGGTATTCAGCCCCACAACAGTGGGGGCCTAGAAAGAAGAGTTTGCAAAGATGATACTGTTGTAATACAAGCCGCACATATGAAAATAATTCAGAAGTGGTAGCAGAATAGAATGGAAGTGTCCCGATGAAAGAAACCAGATAGAAAGTACAGCATTTGTTTAAATGAAACATCTCAAAGCCCCAAATTACAGAGGCAATGAGACCCCAATGAAAAGTGATGGGTCATCACGAGGGACTCTATAGTGCTTGCAAAGTGACTGGATGGGGGAGGTAAGGGACGCTGGGCTGACTCCAGGGTTGCAAATAGGGGCGACTACAGGCATCTCCAACCGGAGTCGGCTACATGGTTGGCAGCCCCTGTGCAAAATGAGAAGGCAGGACCCCCAGTTCAAAATCATTAATGTCAAGGCAGCAACAGCAGAGCATCACACCAGTGACTGAGCTCTTTTAGGCACAGGGACTGCACAAGTTGCATCGTCACAGAGCTGTCCTTGGAAGCAACAGAAACAATGCCACAAAGTGTGTGCGAAGGGGCAGTGAGTTGTGCTACTAATATGTAATGTACGACATGCTGGAAGGTTAGCAGGAGAAATCCTGCACTTGACCTCAAATGCAGGTTCAGGAGAGTGGTCCCAGGCCAAGAGCTGGCATCAGCTGTATAAGCTGGGGGGCTCTACCAGCAGGTAATGTTCCCAAGGGAATGTGAGAATCAGGGTTCTCCAGGAACAGAGAAACAGCAGGAGATACAGACATATACCTTTACTTGGTATTTCCCAAGCTCCCAGCCAAAGAGCCAGTCAAGGGCAAAACCAGTCAGGCCCTGCTCTCAACACAGCTACTCATCACAACTCCCCCAAAAAACATACAGACAGGAGAAGGAACAGAGTGAAGGGTCAAACAAGCTGGAGGACATCGACCCGACCTCCACCTTCTCCTCAAAACAGAAAGCCAGGACTCCCTAGGAGAAGAGAAAACCTCCGCGGCAGCTGAGCTGAACTGTTGATCAGATGATGTAAATGCAATCCACAGGAGGTTCTCAAAGATAAGCTGCATCGGAACCCCTGGGGGGGTGTTGAACAGAGTGCTGACTCTGCCCCGGGCTTTGGATTCAAGGTCTGGGGTGAGTTCCCAGGTGCCCAAGTAGAGATGAGTAAGAGGAACCCGGAGCCCAGCACTCAAAGAGCAATGGGTCAGGCTTGGGGCTTTGCACACTTTTTGAAAACTTAATTCCTCATCATACATGGTAACTTATAGGAAATTTCTAGTCAGACACTGGAAGGCAGAACCATCATGTGTGACATTCATGGTCTTGCACATGGCTGGCCCTGCAGGGGGTGACGTAAATGTTGCATTTATTCACTTATTGAGTAAAATGTCAAGAGAGGTTGACCTGAAGTTACAAATATTGAGTTCTGGCATAAAAATCCTGTTAGAAACAGTGTAAAGAGAGAAAGTAGATTCGTTGTTGCTCAGGGCTGAAGGGGCTGGGGGTAGCGGGAATGGCTGAAGACTACACGGCTTCTCTCTGGGGCCACGAAAATGTTCTAAAATTCTTCTGATCTTTGCATGTAGCTGTGAATATGCTTAAAAAAACCACTGAACTGTGCACTTTAAATGGGTGAATTGTGTGGTATGTAAATTATATATCAAAACAGCTGTTTTTAAAACATTCATTTTTTTTTACTTTCCCTTTCAAATTATTTCCTTTTACTTTGCATTTGGTGCATTTCCTATCACTTAGAACTTAAAAGCCTTAAATTAGCTTTCCTTAAAAATATTTTTTCTATTTCTACACATCCTATGACTACTTCAATTATTTAATTATAGTCATTTAAACATTTTTTTTTAATCACAGAAGAGTATACTTCCATATTTTTAGAGATGGAGATCATCTATAGGTGAACCCATCCAATTTTCCAGATAGAGATCTTGGGATATTCTTTTTAATCCTCACCCAAGGATGTGTTCATTGATTTTAGGGAGAGAGAGAGAAACATGGATGTGGGAGAGGCACATCGATCGGTTGCTTCCCCTACGCAGCCCGACGAGTTACTGAACCTGCAACCTAGGTACTGCTATGTGCCCTGACCAGGAATCAAATCCCCAACCTTTCACATACAGGATGATGCTCCAACCAACTGAGCCACCCAGCCAGGGCCATCTTGGGATTTTTTGAGTGAAAATCACACTCATGTAGTTCTATTCAAACACTGAAAAATTATACGACTCCTCTGCAACTGGAAAGATGTTTGAACTATGTAATTTAATTATTCCTTCAGCATTTTATACTGTTGTGCTACAGACAGAATGTCTGTGCGTCCTCCCAAAATGCACACGTTGGAATTCTAACTCCCAGTGTGATGTTGTTAGGAGGTGGGGCCTTCCGGGGTGTTTGGGTCATGGAGATAGAGCCCCATCATGGGAATACTGTGCCTTTCACTTTGCATTTGAGGCATTTCCCATCACTTAGAATTTAAAAGCTTAAAATGCTCCCGCCATGTGAAGACACGGACAGAAGACGATCATCGGTGAACCAGGAAGCCAGCTCTCACCAGACGATGCATCACCAGCACCCTCATCGTAAACTTCCCGACCTCAGATCTAATGAGAAATAGATGTCTGATGTTTATAAGCCACCCAGTGTATGGCATTCTGTCATAACCGTTGGAAAGGACTGAAATATGTTTTAATAGCAAACATTCAGGAATATTCATTCCTGGGGGGGGGGCGGGCTTTTTCCTTTTTACGGAGACATTTTTCTAAAGTACTCATGTTATTGATAAGGAAACACAGCCTCCATGAATTTGCTAAAAACTCTTATGTCGAAATCAAGCCCTGACCAGGTGGCTCAGTTTGTTGGGCATCACCCTGCAAGGTGAAAGGTCACCAGTTCAATTCCTGGTCAGGACACATGCCTGGGTTGTAGGTTTGGTCCCCATCAGGGCGCATGAGAGAAGCAACCAATCAATGTTTCTCTCTTACATCAATGTTTCCCTCCCTCTCTTTCTCTTTCCCATCCCCACTCTCTAAAAATAAATAAATAAAATGTTGAAAGAGAGAAGGAAGAGTAGAGAAGAAGAAAAGAAAAAAAATCAAGCCATTTGTAAACTGGTAGCTCAACTTGCCAGGTGGAAACAAAAGGTTGATATGCTTTTTAGTTATTTTCATTGAATTAACACTAGGAAAATTTTTAAGTTAATGGTATCTTAAGTATTTCTGGATCCAATAAAATTATTAGTAGAGTTACTGTAAGTCACTGCCTTTAACAAATGAGATCAGGGTTTTTTAAATTAACTCAATACACTTGTGCCTCATTCTAAACCAACCCAATGGATTTAGAATTGTTTACACCAAAGAAAAATTTTAATGATTTCTATAAAAACAAATTTTCCACAGCTTCCCTGGTGCATTTTAAGTAACTGAATATTTTTTTAGAGAAATGTATTTATTTCCCTTCTTGTGTGCAGCAATGGAGACTTAACCCCCCGCTCCCAACCCTGCCCCCACGGGCCTCCCTGATGGAGCGGTCCCCCACCCCCCAAACCCTCCCTACCCGATGCGTCTGTCCTCTGTCTGCCTGATGGCTCTCTTGTGTGATGAGAGTCCATGAGAAGCAACCAAAGTAAATGCTTCTCTCCCAGGGGTATGTCCCCAGATGGTACAACTTAACAGCTTTGCTCCAAAGTTGGGTTTCCAGATTCTGCTAAAGGAGGAATTCTGTGGTCTATGTGTCTTTCAGCTTCACCGATATGACACTTTGCATATGGTCCCAACATAGAAATGATCTTCATAGGCAGGTTGACCAACTACCCAGGTTGGCACAGGGGTTTCCCAGAATATGGGACTCCCAGTTCTGGGTGGGCTAGAATGAGGTGCTGTCCCTGTAAGGCTAATACACACTTGTGGAAAAAGTCTCCCCACCTGTGATAGCACATGCAGTGCAAGTCTGGGGACCTCAGAGGTGGCCTGTTGCAGCCCAATCTTCATCGAAGGAGGATGTGTGGGTGACAAGACATGACAGAGTCACTTGTTCCCCTGCTCCATGGTGCCTCTTTTGCCCCTATCACTGAGGATGAAACAAGTCCCCCAACCACCTAGGTCCTCTGAAGCACAATGGTGAGAGCAGGGAGATCCGTCTCCAGGTAACAGAAGGACTCCACGATGCAGAAACTGAGCTTCAGAGTCCCTTCAGCTGAGTCCTACTGTACTGTGGTGCTGCTGCAAATGGATTTCATTTTCCAGAAGCCCTCCCATTATCTAACACCAACGAAAAAAGCCCAACTCACAGCGCCAGCAGGACTGACTCAGGAGCTCTGTCACTACCGCTATTTTTAGCACATGACTCGGGCCCCTCCGGTTTAGAAACACAAAAGCTGGAGGGGCCAGAAGGAAGAGATATACAGACTGATATTCCGGATATGAGCAGGCAGGGCCCAGCCCTTTGGAATGCCTGGCTCGACAATGTCAAAAACAGAAACAGAAAGCTGGGGGACCCACTGCACTGCTTATTTATAGCAGAGCAAGTGACCGAATCAGTCCCTGAGAGCCCCAGGGTGGATAAGGGCTCCGACTCCAGGGCTCTTTGCACTAAATTTTACCCATGGAAAATGCAGAAGAGAGAAATAAGGTTTGTAAGAAAAAAGGTTCATGACGACCCCTGGCCAGAGGGCCATCCTTCGCCTCCTTGAAATGCTCTCCCTCCTCATCATTCAAGAGTCCGGATCTTTCCCATTCCCCTCC
>PVJI01004428.1:0-108555 GCA_004026765.1 Micronycteris hirsuta | reverse complement strand
CATAAAGGAAAGAATAAACAAATGGGATCTTATCAAAATAAAGAGCTTCTGTGGGGCTAAAGAAAATAGTATTAAAATAAAAAGAGAACCAACCGTATGGGAAAACATATTTGCCAATGATACCTCAGACAAGGGTCTGATCTCCAAAATATACAAAGAACTCATACGACTCCACTCCAGGAAGACAAAAAAACCCAATTAAAAAATGGGCAATAGACATGAACAGACACTTCCCGGAAAAAGACATAAAGAGGGCCCAGAATCATGTGAAAAGATGCTCAACATCATTAGCCATCAGAGAGATTCAAATTAAAACCACAATGAGATACCACCTCACACCAGTCAGAATGGCCATCATCAACAAAGCAACAGATAACTGTTGGAGGGGATGTGGAGAAAAGGGAACCCTACTGCACTGTTGGTGGGAATGCAGACTAGTACAGCCACTGTGGAAAACAGTATGGAACTTCCTCAGAAAAATGAAAATGGAACTGCCTTTTGACCCAGCAATTCCACTACTGGGATTATACCCTAAGAATCCTGAAAAACCAATTCAAAAGAACCTTTGCACTCCTGTGTTCATAGCAGCACAATTCACAATAGCTAAGTGCTGGAAACAACCTCGATGCCCATCTATAAATGAATGGATCAAGAAACTATGGTACATTTACACAATGGAATTCTACGCAGCAGAGAGGAAGAAGGAGCTTATACCTTTTGCAACAGCATGGATGGAACTGCAGAGCATTATGCTAAGTGAAGTAAGCCAGGCAGTGAGGGACAAATACCTTATGATCTCACCTTTAACCGGATCATAACCAACAAAAGCAGAAAGGAAGCAAAACATAACCAGAGACACTGAAATTAAGACCAGTCTAACAATAGACAGTGGAGAGCGGGGAGGGGACAATGGGGAGAAGAGTTTTCAGGAATCACTGTAGAGGACACATGGACAGAACTAAGGGGGAGGGGATAGGCTGCAAATAACTGTAATTAAACAAAAAAAATAATTAAAAAAATAAATTAAAAAATATAAAATGCAAAATTTTATAGTTAACCAATAACAATAATGTGAAAGGTCTTTCTCTATCCAAATAAACAACTATTATAGTCATAATAATTAAATCAGACTGAAGTGGAGTTTAGCTGCCTGCCACCACCAAAAGGCAAATTCTAGAGACAGAGGCTGGTGAGGAAGAAAAAAGGCTTTTATTCAAATGCTGCATGATCTTAGATACAGGGAACTCCCAGTTTCAAAAACTGGGAAGCCTATACTATACACAATCATCCTCAGGAAGACCAAAACAAAAGGCAGTGCCTAGAATTCCTGCTCCATTTTAAAGTACTGTCCTTTGGAACATGAAGTGGCTGCTAAGCAATTATGCAGGTATCTTAGCTTGTTCACAACAGCTTGAGAACTTCAGCTCCCTTAATGAGGCTGCACATGGTGCTGTGCTGCCATTGGGTAATCTTCCTCTAGGGCTACAAGGTCCCATGTCCCTAGGCTGGAGAGAGCACAAAGACATGGGGAATTACTTCACCAGAACAGCAAGAGAAAGAGACTTCCTCCTGCAGGTCATGGTTCACATGCTCAGTGTTATTAATCATCAAATAAATACAAATTAAAACCACAATGAGCTATCACCTTTCTCCAGTCAGAATGGTAATCATCAATAAACCAACAAACAAAAAATGCTGGAAAGAATGTGAAAAAAGGGGAACATTTTTGCATTGTTTGTGGCAATGCAGAATTTTGTAGCCATTGTGGAAAAGAGTATGGATTTACCCCCCAAAATTAATAATGGAACTGTCTTAAGATCCAGCGATTCCATTTCTGGGAATTTATCCAAAGAAACAATAATTTGAAAGAATATAAGCACCTGTCGTGGGGATTTCATCCCAGCCGAAACCCGTGGGTGACCGTAATCAAATGCATGAAAGAATCTCACACTGAGACACGCGGCGGGGGAAGGAATCCGGCGACCACGGGCCTCCTTCACCATCCCCCATCTTGGGGAGAAAGACCTCGTGGGTTGCTTAGCCGGGGTTTTATCAGAGGCATTAAGACACATTTACATTGGATTGATTATTCATGGGATTAAGCAGAACAGGTAGGATTACTCATTAGCAGGGCATCAGGATGTTGATTCACGTCCGGTGACAGACAGGACCAGATTAAAGTAATATGCAGGGCACAGCAAGCCAGAATTTTTTAAGATACACCTTTGCCAAATTCCTATTAGAGAATTCCCATCCCACAGACATGATCCACACTTGCTCACACAGGAATCACACGGAGCTGTGCTCAAAACGTGTAAATTCTCAGGACTGCGTGTTTACACACGTGTGGAAATCACTGCCACAAGCACCCCTGTTTTCATTGCAGTGTTATTTACAATAGCCAAGATTTGGAAACAGCCCAAGTGTCAATGAGTACATAGTGGATAAAACAGCTATGATACGTTTACACAGTGGAATACTATTCGGCCATAAAAAGAAGAAAATTTTACCTTTTTTTTTTTGACAGTATGGATGGACCTGGAAAACATTATACTAAGTAAAATAAACCACTCAGAGAAAGACAAGTCCAATGTGAGTTTGCTCATATGTAGAATTTAATGAACAAACTGAACAAGCAAAATAGAGACAGATTCATAGATAGAGAGCAGGCTGATAGCTGAGAGGGCAGGGTTTTGGGGTGGAGGGATTGAGCACAAAGGGAAAAGGACTCAAGGACATGGGAAACAGTGTGATGATTATGAGGGAGGGTGGTATAAGAGAACTAAATAGTATTGGAAAAAAATTTCCAACAATCTCCCCAAATTTGCCAAAAAAGAAAAAATTCATAATATGTAAAAATAAAATAAAACAAACAAAAACCATAAAATTGAAAACTGTCTTAAATTAGCACAAATATGAGGAAAAGTAGAGGGAATAAATAATAGGAAGAAAAAGAAAAACCTAGTGTACAAGGTAAAAAGAAAGACCAATTCACTTTCTGAAATGTGGAGCAAACATCTAAATGTCTAGAAACAAACATTTGACATGAATTGTGTGCTGAAATGTTGACAGTTGTGCTAGCCATGAAAATATGCGACTTGAATCTGCAGTTGTGGGGACTTGCTACTATGTTCATATGGAGTCCACTCTCCATAGGCTGCCACTAAGCAGGGACTGAGCTATGTGGTTACTAATGCACACCCATTCTGAGGAGATAACAAACTTGGTAAGGAGGAAGCTTTGACTTAATAACTCTTTATTTACTTGACTACACCTTTCTTGGAACTGTGCTGCACTTCTAATTTCTTCTTAGCCAATCCTCCTTCCTTTCCTCTTCACACAGGTTTCATACATACATCACCAGCTTCTGCTACCTACCTCCTGCCTTTATAACTCCTATTTCTAATCTATACTTGCCATCTACTTTTGAAAAAGTAATGATGAAATTGCCATTGAGTTTTTCACATATAGTATCTCATTCATAATAACAAATCTCTGTAATATTGGTGTAATCAATATTAGACAGTCAAATACTAAAAACTAAATTATCTGTTTACACAATCAACTGTTTTAAGGGTTGAAATTTAAATTTATATCTGATGGCTTTAATTGCTATAATACTTCTACTATTAATTTCAAAAATGTAAAGCTATTGGAGAACATTATAAAAGTATAGTATTTATAAACTCTATATGCCATATTAAGATAAAATTATAAATTTAAAGTGATCCTCCAAGTATTGATTTTTTTTATTCTTGACTTTTTTAATGCATAAGGGGTGAACTGAAAAAATCTAGGAAGAGAGATTATTATTATTTTGAACAAGATTCAGATTTTATTGGTCTGGCTATGTTTATAAATATATATTTTTAATTTCATAGAATTTCTAAAGATTAGCTATTCTTAACTTTTTAAGGATTCCATTGTCCACCTTCATCAATATAAATTGTTATTGAGAATATAAATATTAACATTATCTCCATTAACAAAATGCTAACATTCGAGAAGATGATAAGCATTGTCTACAGTAGTTAATGACAGAAGAAGTTTTTTGATCTTCTTAAAACATCACAGAAAACTTATATGTAAACATAACAACTACATTAATGAAATTAGTATGTATAATTTATTTTAGAAGTAGCTAAAATATAGTAGGTATCTATAGCACTTATCAAACAAAAATTGTTGACACCAATTCAATGACAACAAGAATTACCAATTTAGGGTACAATGGAGAAAAAAAACTTTAGTGTAAAGAACTCATTTGTGACACACACAGCATGGCTGTGAAAACAACACAACTGTGGAACAGCTCAATGGTGTTACAGCTCAATAATGAAGCAGCACAGTATGGAATAGCACTACTGAGAGGTGGCTCTATCTAGACAGCTCTGCTCTACTCTAGTTTGCTTTACCTAATTCAGTCCTGCCTGCTTAGCTCTGCTCCTGAACTGGAAAGACAATTTTGGTGTTTCATCTTTAGTGTTTCACCTCCAGTGGTGGGAATGTAGTCTTCAGTCTTTAGAGGATAGAGAAAATGTGCACCCTGATGCAGAGGAGACCTGACTTGAATAGACAGAGCCCTTGCCTGTGGTCCCTGATTAGTTGATTCCCATGTACATAAGGACTCCTAATTCTTTCAGTTTAATTGGTTCAAAAACTTTTGTCCTGGGTGGTCAGAATGGAGCCTCTCTGGCTGATTGGTTAAGATGCTGATGGGGGGAACAACTCAAGTTGGCCAGGGAAGGCCTAAGTTTTACAGGTTAAAACACTATTCAAGGAACTCTTTTGTAAGGGCTTGCTCTTATGCCAAAAACTCAGTGCAATCAGGCAGGTCAGTGTAGAGGCAGACAGCTTAGGGCAGGCTTCTCCCTTAAGCACAGTTTGCATGAGAGTCCCCTGTTTAGAAACAGCTGCTAGGTTATGTTCGCAAATTCAAGCTTAGTTAGCAACCAAGAACCCTTCTCAGTAGTAATCTTTTTCTTAGGGTCCACACATTATACTAACCCAAAATGATTTGAGTATTTCATTGTTGCTGCAACCAAATTGAATACATTTATTGAATACAATAAAAAAATTTGAATCCATTAATAATTTTACTTAAGAATCTCCTCAGAGGAGAGCCTTATGATATCCTGTCAATGTTTAAAATAAGCATTTCAAAGAATAAACAAATGGGACCTCATCAAAATAAAGAGCTTCAGTGGGGCTAAAAAAACAGTATTAAAATAAAAACAGAACCAACTGAGTAAGGAAACATATTTGCCAATGATACCTAGGACAAGGATTTGATCTCAAAAATATACAAAGAACTCATACGACTCCACTCCAGGAAGACAAAAAACCCAATTAAGAAATGGGCAAAAGACATGAACAAATGCTTTTCAAAAGAGGACATACAGAGAGCCCAGAGACATATGAAAAGATGCTCAACATCGTTAGCCATCAGAGAGATGCAAATTAAAACCACGATGAGATACCACCTCACACCAGTCAAAATGGCCATCATCAACAAAGCAACAGATAACTGTTGGAGGGGATGTGGAGAAAGGGGATCCCTACTGTACTGTTTGTGGGAATGCAGACTGGTGCAGCCAATGTGAAAACAGTATGGAATTACCTCAGAAAACTAAAAATGAAACTGCCTTTCGATCCAGCAATTCCACTACTGGGATTATACCCTAAAAGCTTTGAAAAACGAATGCAAAAGAACCTATGCATTCCAATGTTCATAGCTGCACAGTTTACAATAGTCAAGTGATGGAAACGACCTAAGTGCCCATCTACAAGTGAGTGGATCAAGAAACAATGTACATTTACGCAATGGAATTTTATGGAGCAGAGAGGAAGAAGGAGCTTATACCCCTTGCAACAGCATGGATGGAATGGAGAGCATTATGCTAAGTGAAGTAGGCCAGATGGTGAGGGACAAATGTCATATGATCTCACCTTTAACTGGAACATAAGCAACAAAAGAAAAAAGCAAGAAAACATAACCAGAGACATTGAAATTAAGAACAATCTAATAATAGCCAGAGGGGAGAGGGGAGGGAACAATGGGGAGAAGGGTTTACAGGAACCACTATAGAGGACACATGGACAGAACCAAGGAGGAGGATGGAGACAGGGGAGGGACGTGGGGTTGGAGGGGGTGGGGGGAGGAGAGGGGAGAGGATGCAGACAACTGTAACTGAAAAACAATAAAGTAATAAAAAAAGAAAAATAATAAAATAAAATTAGCTTTTTTAAAAAAGATTTTATTTATTTATTTATTTTTTGGAGAAAGGGGAAGGGAGGGAGAAAGAGAGGGAGAGAAACAACAGTGTATGGTTGCTTCTCACATGGCCCCCACTGGGGACCTAGCCTGCAACCCAGGCGTGTGCCCTGACTGGGAATCGAACCAGGACCCTTTGGTTCCCAGCCCACGCTCAATCCACTGAGCTACACCATCCAGGGCATAAAATTAGCTTTTTGAGGTAACCACAGAGAGGCAAAATTCATGCACTGGTCAGGATTCCCCAGAGAGACAGAACTAGTAAGATGTGTGTGTGTGTGTGTGTGTGTGTGTGTGTGTGTGTGTGTAGGCTTATACAATTACGGAGGTTGGCAAATTCAAAACCTGTATGGTGGGCTGGCTGGCAGGAAACCCAGAGAACTCGTGCTGAGATGAAGTTCAAAGTCCATCAGGCTGAAAACCCAGGAAAATACCAATGTTGTAGCTCAAGTTAGAAGGTTGTCAGGATAGAGACAGAGTTAAGGGTCGATGTGATGTTTTGGTTTCAGTCTGAAAACTATTTGCAACTTAATAATTTCGTCTTGCTAGTAGAAGGTCATTGTTTTTGTTCTATTCTTGCTTATTGGATAAGGCCAGCCTATATTATGAAGGTCAATCTGCTTTATTCAAAGTTAATCTATTTAAATGTTAATCTCATGTAAAAACACTCACAGAAAGAACCAGAACAATGTTTAATCACATAACTGGGCACCATGGCCCAGCCAAATTGACACGTAAAATTAGTTATCATGTCTCCCCCTTGTCAAATTTGTACCATACCTTGTCCCACCCTCTCTAATCACATGCTCTCAACTCAAGCAACTTTTTTTTTATTTTCCATGATGAAAATGTACTCAAAGAGTACTGTTTTGCCAATGTGAAGAGGTAAAACAGAAAATAGCAGAAGCACTAAAAGTCACCAAAATTGACAAGTTAAAAAACTGTTCTGAGTAATGGAAAAATGCCTCCGTAGGTGTATTGCATCAAATGGAGAGTATTTTGAAGGTGACTGAAGTTTAAACATGTAAGAATAAATGCACAATATCAATAAATAAATTATGTTTTTTAGGGTCCCCCCTCATATAAGTTATTTAATCAGGCCTGACCTACAGTAAAAAAAAAAAAAAGTTACAATGCCTGGAGGACCTCTGACTTTTTGAAGCAATATATTTCTTAGTTGGGTGTGTTACTCTGGCCTACTTACTGAGTGACACAAAAAGGCTGCTGATTTTGAGGTGATGACTAGAACAAAAGAAAAATTGAACCTGTTTACAAATTTATTCTGTAGGATATATATGGATCATCTAAGAGGACTAGAGCTCTTTTCTGGAATATTCATGAAGGACATTAGTAAAGGATAATCCACCCAGTGGTCACACCTTTGATCAGCAAACCTTGTTCACTTAGATAAAAATTAGACATGGTCAGCCCGGCTGGTGTAGCTCAGTGGATTGAGCGCGGGCTGGGAACCAGGCGGTCCTGGTTCGATTCCCAGTTGGGGCACATGCCTAGGTTGCAGGCCAGGTCCCCAGTGAGGGCCATGTGAGAAGCAACCATACATTGCTCTTTCTCCCTTCATTCTCCTCTCTCTAAAAATAAATAAATAAAATCTTAAAAAAAAATTAGACATGGTCAGATGCATGATGATTTATTGATGGCTGTGGCAGTTTTTCTGTATGTTCAGGGATTTGAAAGGAATATGATTGGAAAATCAGTGATATGAAAGTCTGGGGAACAATTATATAAATATTTTTCTTTAAATGGGTGACAAATTAAGATGCATGTGTCCCACGTGAATACTCAGCAAAAGGTAAGCAGAGAATTTTAATAATCAAGTGGACAGGCTATCTCATCATGTCGATATCAGTCAGTCACCATCAGCTCAGCAACCTATAAGTGGATTTCCACTTGCCCAACCTGCCATTAACAAAGACTGAACCACTGATATGTATGGCAAAATTTTCTAGGATAAACAGACAGATACTTGGTGGCAGATTGATTACATTGAATATTTCCTCATAGAGGGGACCGAGTTTTATTATTACTAAATAAATACCCATTCTGGATACAGATTTTGACTTCATTATACAGAGTATTGCTGCCAAAACTACCATGAGTGGACTTATAGAGTGCCTTATCCACTGGTATATTACTTCACACAGCACCAAAGAAAATGTAGCAGCAGGCCCATACTCAAACAATACACTTTCCTTACCATGTCCCCCACCATCTTAAATCAGATAGCTTGATAAAATGGTCCAATGTGCATTTGAAGACCAAGTTGCAGAACCAACTTGGTGCCAGTACCTTCCAGAGCTGGGGCATGGTTTGCAAGTAATTCCAGGGAGCCGTATATGTTTTGAATCTGTATCTCACATAATGCTTTTATCCCCAGAATTAATATGTAGTTACATTCATGAATTTTTAAATAGAATAACTTCTTTTGGAGCTTACTTCTTCAAAAAACTGTTTGCTCAAAAATTTATCTATGCTTGGATTGCAACTAGTGATATTCAAAGTTACCATAATTTTTAAATTTATTTTTTATTGTTGTTCAAATGCAGTTGTCTCCATTCCCCCCAACAAACTTACCATACTTCTTTTTTTTAAGATTTTATTTATTTATTTTTAGACAGAATGGAATGGAGGGAGAAAGAGATGGGGAGAAATATCAATGTGTGGCTGCATCTCACGTGGCCCTCCTGGAGACCCGGCCTGCAACCCAGGCACGCGCCCTGACCAGGAATAGAACCGGCGACCCCTTGGTTCGCAGCCTGCACTCAATCCACTGAGCCACACCAGCCAGGTCAAATTTACCATAATTCTTAAGCAACAATTGTGTTATTGGAATTCTCTTTGTTGGTAGCTGTGTAGAAATACCCTATAATTTATTGTAATGCTTATTCCAGCACATTTCGGTCATGAGACTTTGGGCAAATCAATCATTCTTTCTATTTATCAATGTCCTTACATACAAAACAGTGATAATAAATAGTTCACATTTTCAGTGCTTATCACGCAGGCTAATAGTAAAGAACTAGCACTTTGGAATCGGATTACCTGGGTTTGAATTCCAGCTTCTATACCTGTCAGTGATGATATTAGACATGATTTATATTCATGAGCTTTAGCTATGATATGTTCAAAACAAGGACAATGAACCATAGTTTAGGTAAGAATTTTTAAAAAAACACAATGAACAAACCACTTTAGAAAAATCTACCTAAAGTTTTTTTTTAGACATTTTCTAAATAATTATTCATTAGGAAAATTGTATCAACAAACTTTAGGTAATTATAATCTTAAGAGATTATCTAGATATGTGACAGAAGAATGGCATTTCAACAAAGATTATTTTATTTTATTTATTTTAATCATAAGGAATGTTTTTATCTTCTCTGCTAAGTATACTTCTATTAAAGAAAGAAAAAAAACAAATTAATCAATGAAACAAATACTTTAAGTGACAATATGGCAATATAACATCATTCAGCCTTGGCTGGTGTAGCTCAGTGGATTGAGTGCGGGCTGGGAACCAAAGGGTTCCAGTTCGATTCCCAGTCAGGGCACATGCCTGGGTTGCAGGCCAGGTCCCCAGTGAGGGCCATGTAAGAGGCAACCATACATTGCTGTTTCTCTCCCTCCTCCTCTCTCTAAAAATAAATAAGTAAAATCTTTTAAAAAAATTTTAACATCATTCAAGCCCTGCTTAATTTTCTCCATTTCTCTTTCATTTTTGTTTAGTGTCCTGTGAAATGGATAAAGAAATAAACCAACTTGAGTTATTGTGAGTAAATTTTATAGGCAAGGACAATTCTAATGACATTATAAGTGCAATAATACTGTTAACCAATAAACATTTTTCAAACAAAAATGTGCAAACAATTAAATGCAAAGAAAAATAAACATGCCCAAGAATTACCTTTTCAAAAAGAAACATTGTTTATCATAAATTTATCTCATTGATGCTCTTACATATTGTAAGATATTTTAAAACTCTTAGCTTTATTATTTTAAAACTCTTAGCTTTTCATGGTTTGCTAGTTCTTTGTTATTTTGAGACACAGCTTCAATTTATTCAATATTTGATTATCTGCTTCCAAATTCACTAAAATAATTTCCTATCTTTCTATAGCCAAGGGAGATAGTATGATACTGTGGCAAATTTTGTCTTATATAGAAGCAGCACCCACTATTTATTCATTTGTTACAACAACTTTGGTGGATACATTCATGTCTAGTAAAGTATTATTTCCTGCAAAAAAATAAAAAAATAAAATAAAAGAGGTAGTTAAGAAATTTGGACTTTGTTTTTTAAGAAAAATTACTGATTCAAATTTTAACTTAGAAATCAGCAATTTTTGTCATACAGTAATCTACAGTAATAAGCTAAATGTTCAGTAAATTCAAATGCATCGCCCTTATAAATTAATAATAATAACATAGCTTTGGCATTTCACACATACTCTTATTATCACTTGTGTATTTAAATTCTCTATGAAAAGTGTTCACTTTGACAGCACATATACTAAAATTGGAAGGACAGAGATCATTAGCGTGGGCCCAATGAGAGGATTACATAAATATTCATGAAGTGTGCTATATTTTTCAATAATAATCGTAAACGTAAATGAATTAAATGTTCCAATAAAAAGACATAGGGAAGCTGAATGGATAAGAAAACATGGCCTTCACATATGCTGCCTACAACACACCTACCTACCTCAGAACAAAAGACCTACACATACTGAAAGGGAAGGGTTGGAATAAAATATTCCCAAAAAATGGACAGGAAAAGAAAAGCTGGAATAGCAATACTTATATCACAAAAGATACCTCAAAACAAGTGCCACAAAAAGAGACACAAACAGACACTTCATAATACTCAAGGGAAGAATCCATCAAGAAGACATAACATTATAAATATATGCACCCAACATAGGAGCACCTAAATATATAAAGAAAATCTTGGAGGACTTCAAATTGATATAGATAACAACACATTTATAGGGTGTTTATATGGTGACTAGTAGGGAATTTTAACACCCCACCATCAAAAATGGATAGATCTTCTGGACTTCCAGCCAAGATGGAGGCGTAGGTGGACATACTGCACCACTGCTCACAACCAGAGAGGATACACAAGTTGAATAGCAAAACAAACAACCAGAATGGACAGAGAATTGAACTGAGTGGAAGTCCAACACTCAAGAAGTTAGAGAGGACGTTCATCCCACCGGTAAATGGGGCATAGCAGACAGAGAGCATGCACAGTGAGAGGGCAATTTGCCTGGAGAGAATCGCTGTGGGCGCACCATGCCAAAACTGGGCCCAAGCAATCAGGGAAGCCTGCAGCCGGTACACCCGGAAAGGCCAGTGGGAACCAGTGGGGCTGAGACTGGTGGACCGTGCAGTCCCTCTTTAGTGTGCAGATAGATCGGGAGGAGCTGGGGAGCAGAGCAGACCACGTGGCCCACCATCGCAACTCACCATCGCAGGGGAAAAAAAGCCCCAGACCACCTGCTGAAAACACCTGAGGAGGTTGAGGTGGCCAGAGAAGCTCCCAGCCTCACAGGAGAGCTTATTGGGGCGAGGGTGATTGGGAGCTGGCAGTAAACGGAGCAAGCACCATTGCTCCCTCCCAGGCCCTGCCCCCAAAGGAAGCATCAGAACACAACGACATAGGTTACCCTGCACCTGCAAACACCTAAGGCTCTGCCCCTTAAAGTAACAGGCACATGGAGAAAAAATAAATAGCCCAAATGAAAGAACAGGACAGAGCTCCAGAAAAATTACAACTAAGGGACGAGGAGATAGCCAACCTATCAGATGCAGAGTTCAAAATGCTGGTAATCAGGATGCTCACAAAATTGGAAGAAAGGTGGATGCAAATAAATGAACAAATGTTGGATATGCTAAAGAAATTGAGGTAAAATGTGCAGGGAACCAATAGGGAAGAGAAGGAAATGGGGAATCAAATCAACAGTGTGGACCAGAAGGAAGAAACAAGAATTCAAAAAAATGAGGAGAGGCTTAGGAATCTCTGAGACATATGTAAATGACCCAATATCCATATCATTGGGCTGCCAGAAGGAGAAGAAGAAGACCAAGAAATTGAACTTTTATTTGAACGAATAATGAAGGAGAATTTCCCCAATCTGGCAAAGGAAATATAGACTTCCAGGAAGTCCAGGAAGCTCAGAGAGTACCAAAGAAGTTGGACCCAAAGAGAAACACACCAAGGCACATCATAATTACATTACCCAAGATTAAAAATAAGGAAAGAATCTTAGAAACAGCAAGAGAAAAGGAGACAGTTACCTACAAAGGAATTCCCATAAGACTGTCAGCGGATTTCTCAAAGGACACCTTCCAAGCCAGAAGAGGCTGGAGAGAAGTATTTCAAATCATGAAAAGCAAGGACCTACACCCAAGAATACTCTATCCAGCAAAACTTTCATTTAGAATGGAAGGGAAGATAAAGTGCTTCTCGGATAAGGTCAAGTTCAAGGAGTTCATCATCACACAGCCTTTATTATATGAAATGTTGTCGTGGGGTAGATCGGACCTGCCGGAACCCGTGGTTGACCGTAACCAATGCGTGTATAAATCTCACACTGAGACACGCAGGGGGAAGGAATCCGGCGGCCACGGGTCTCCTCCACCATCGCCCATCTTGGGGAGAAAGACCTCGTGGGTTGCCCAGCCGGGGGTTTTATTAGAGGCATTAAGACACATTTACATTGGATTGATTATTCATGGGATTAAGCAGAACAGGTAGGATTACTCATAGCAAGGCATTGGGATGTTGATTCAGATCCAGTGGCAGACACGACCAGGTGAAAGCAATATTCAAGGATCAGCAAGCCAGAATTTTTAAGATACACCTTTGCCAAATTCCTATTAGAGAATTCCCATCCCACAGACATGATCCACACTTGCTCACACAGGAATCACACGGAGCTGTGCTCAAAACGTGTAAATTCTCAGGACTGCGTGTTTACACGCGTGTGGAAATCACTGCCACAAATGTTAAAGGGAATTATATAAGATATGGAGGGATATCAACAGGGGAGTAAGAGGGGGAGAGAGGAAGAAAAAGTACAGTGAATAGGTAGCATAAACCGTAGGTAGAAAGCAGACAGGGGGAGGTTAAGAATAGTATAGGAAATATAGAAGCCAAAGAACATATGTTCATGCATGACCCATGGACAAAAATTAAAGGGTGGGGAATGGGGGTGAGTGGGGAGGGGAATAAAGGGGGGGAAATGGGACAATTGTAATAGCATAATCAATAAAATATATTAAAAATAGAAAGAAAGAAATGGATAGATCTTGCAAACAAAACATCAACATGGATATTGTGGCATTGAACAATATCCTAGATCAAATGGACTTAATTGATATATATAGAATATAATCTTTTAGATTATAAAAAGATACATATATATCTTATAAAAAGATATATATATATATATATGTATAATCTTTTATCCCAAAGAAACAAAATACACATTCTTTTCAAATTTGCATGGAACATTTTCAAAGATAGACCACATAATAGGACATAAAACAAGCCTAAACAAATTCAAGAAAATTGATATCATATCAAGCATTTTGTCTGACCACAGGGGCCTGAAACTAGAAACGAACCTCAAGGAAAAATCTCAAAAATACTCAAACTCATGTAGATCGAATAGCATGCTATTAAACAATGAATGGGTCAAGAATGAGATCAAGGAGGAAATCAAAAATTCTCTGGAAACAAATGAAAATGAACTCACAATAACCAAAAACTTATGAGACACAGTGAAGGCACTCCTGAGAGGGAATTTCATAACTATACAGGCCTACCTAAAAAAATAGAAATATTTCAAATAAACAACCTAACCCTACACCTACAAGAAGTGGAGTAACAACAACAAAGAGCCCAGAGCAAGTAGAAGGAAGGAAATAATCAAGATCAGAGCAGAAATAAATGACGTAGTGACTAAAAGCACAATTCTAAGCATAAATAAATCCAGAAGCTGGTTCTTGGCAAAGGTAAGCAAAATTGACAAGCCTTTAAGTAGATTCATCAAGAAAACAACAGAGAAGACATAAATAAAATCAATGAAAGAGGAAAAATTAAAACTGATACCACAGAAATACAAAGGATTTTAAGCAATTACTGTAAAAAACTAATGTCAAAATTTGAAAACCTGGGTGAAATAGACAAATTTCTAGAAAAATATAATCTTTCAAAACTGAGCCAAGAAGAAGCAAAAAGCCTAAAAAGGTGGATAACACCAAATAAAATTGAAGCAGTAATCAAAAAACTCTTGGCACACTAAAGCCCAACAGGATGGTTTTGCAGAGATTTTTAGAAAACATTTAAGCAAGAGCTAACCCCTGTTCTTTGCAGACTAGTCCAAAAAAAAAAAAAATGAAGAAGGCAGAAGACTCCCAAACTATTTTTATGAGGCAAGCATCACGCTAATCTGCAAACCAGGCAAAGTCACAACAAGGAAAGAAAACTGTCGGCCAATATCGCTGCTGAACATAGGTGCTAAAATCCTCAACAAAATATTGACAAACCACAGCCAGCAATATATTAAAAAGATCATACATCATGCAAGTGGGATTAACCCCAAGGATGCAAGGGTGGTATAATACTCAAAAATCAAGAAATGTAATGCATGACATATAGAAAAGGAAAGACAGAAATCATATGATCATATCAATAGATGAGGAAAAAACATTTGATAAAGTATAACACCAATTTATGATAAAAACTCTCCTAAAACTGGGAGTAGAGGGAGAATACCTCAACATAATAAAGGCCATATATGAAAAACCTACAGCCAATATCACATTCAATGGACAAAAACTAAAAGCTTTCCCACTAAGATCAGATGCAAGAGAAGGATGTCCATTTTCACCAATTATATTCAAAACAGTATCAGAGATCCTAGCCACAGTGACCAGTAAAGAAAGAGAAATAAAATACATCCAAATTGGAAAGGAGAAAGAAAAACTGTCATTGTTTTCAGATAACATGATATTATATATAGAAAACCTTGTAGACTCCACTAAAAAAACTGCTCAACCTAAAAAGTGACTTTAAAACAAGATACAAAGTCAATATTCAGAAATCGAAGGCATTTTTTGTACACAAAGAATTAAATATCAGAAAGAGAAATCATGAAAAAAAAAAACACATTTGGTATGGCAACAAGAAAAATAAAGTATCTAGGAATAAACCTAACCAAGGAGGTAAAAGACCTATACTCAGAAAACTACACAACACTGAAGAAAGAAATTAAGGAAGACAGGAACAAATTGAAGCATATACCATGTTCACAGATTGGAATAACTAATATCTTTAAAATGTCCATAGTACTCAAAACATTTTAGAGATTCAACATGATCTCCATTAAAAGCACCAATGAAGTATTCCACAGATATAGAACAAACATTTCAAAAATATACATAGAACCATAAACAACCCTGAATAGCCACAGCAACTTTGAGAAAGAAGAACAAAATAGAAGCTAAGAATATGTTACATCAAACTAGGTTACAAGGCCACTATAATAAAAACAGTCTGGAACAGACACATAGACCAATGGAAGAGAATAGAGTGCCCAGATATAAACCTATGTCTCTGTGGTCAATTAATATTTGACAAAGGGGGAAGAAGCATAAAGTGGAGTAAAAATAGCCTTTTCAACAAATGGTGTTGGGAGAGGTGGACAGCTACATGCAAAAAAAAAAAGGAAAATCAATCACCGACTTACACCATACACAAAAATAAACTCAAGGTGGTTAAAAGACTTAAGTATAAGTCGCAACACCATAAAAGCCCTAGAAGAGAACATAGGCAGGAAAATCTCAGATATTCCTTGCAGCAATAATTTCACCAATATGTCGTCTAGAACTAGGGACATAAAGAAAGAATGAAAAAGTGGGATTTCATTAAAATAGAAAGTTTCTATGTGGCTAAAGACAACATCAGCAAAATGAAAAGAGAACCAACCATATGAGAAAATATTTTGCCAATGACACTTTGGACAAGCGTTTGATCTCCAAAATATATAAAGAACTCACATGACTCCACTCCAGGAATCCAGACAACCCAATTAAACAATGGGCAAAGGACCTTAACAGACAGTTCTCCAAGGAGGTCATACAAAGGTCCCAGAGATATATGAAAGGATATTTAGCATCACTAGCCATCAGAGAGACACAAGTTAAAACCACAGTGAGATACCACTTCATACCTGTCACAATGACTGTCATAAACAAATCAACAAACAAGCCCTGGCGAGGTAGTGAATAGGGAACCCTAGTACACTGTTGGTGGGAATGCAGACTGGTGCAACCACTGTAGAAAACAGTATGGCATTTCCTCAAAATACTATAAATGGAACTACCTTTTGAGCAAGGAATTCCACTGGCGGGACTATGCCCTAAGAATCCTGAAATACCAATTTAAAAGACCCTATGCACCTCAATGTTCATAGCAGCACAATTTACAATAGCCAAGTGCCGGAAATAATCTAAGTGCCAATCAGTAAATGAGTGGATCAAAAACTGGTGTATTTACACATGGCGTACTATGCAGCATAAAGAAGGAAGGAGCTGCTCCCCTTCACAAGAGGATGGATGGAACTGGAGAGCATTATGCTAAGTGAAATAAGCCAGGCAGTGAAAGATAAATACCATGTGATCTCACCTATAAGTGGAAGACATCAACAAACCAAGCAAGCAAGCAAAATGTAACCAGAGACATTGAAATAATGAACAAAATGACAGTAACCAGAGGGGAGAGGGGGTAGAATGGTGGTAAAAAGGAAAAGGGTCATCTAAGAACCATGTATAATGGACCCACGGACATAGGCCAAGGTGTGTAGGATTGATGATAGGAGGTGGGCTGGGTGGGGTGGGGTAGTGTTGTATGGAGAAAACTGGAGACAGCTGTACTTGAACAATAAACAAAGAAAAAAAATAAATTCTCTATGAGCTACATACAAGGTATTCTTAAAAACTCTTTAAAAAACAAATATAATCTACAAAGATAGATCATTGCAAATGGCTTTGAGGATGGATTAACCAAGTAGTGTTTTCTTGTTGTTTGGTATGTCTCAGAAGTTAACTCAACTTATTTCTGGCAATTGAATAAACTAGAAAATCCATTTTGTTTGTAATTTTCAATTTTGATTTGCTTCTATTTTGGATTTTGCATTTGACTGACTTCTTTTTCCTAATAACTGATGATATATTGATGCTGAGAGCAGTTTTGAAAAAGGTATTTCCAGTGACTCTCTGACTATTGATTCAGTAAAGAGTAATAACTGATTCTCAGGTATAGTCAAAATCAGAATTAGTAAATTCAGGGAAGCCTCAGCCACAATGCTGTGAAAACAAAGGGATTCATTGTGTTAAAGGTAATTTCTCTATATGCTTTGTTTAGTACGAATAATCAGACTATTATGATAGCCTATAGTAAGTCCTATTAAAAGAAGAAAAATTCTTGAAAAAAACAGGCAGAATTTTTCAGAATAAGTAATGCTTGAGATAAGTTTGGGATGATAATAAAGATTAAGAAGTCCAGAATATGAGGATGGACAAATGGAGCATAAACTATAATTATGGAGTTGTGAGAGTATGTTTAGCATAAATTTCTGAATTTTTAATAGGAGTTGAATCTAAAGAGGGAAATAGATAATAAAGGGTCCATTTCCTAAGAAGAGTTTGAATTTCAAAACATAAAGGATACAGAGGCATTACCCTTCTTACATTTTTTAGAGGCTTTTTTTTTAAGATTTTATTTATTTATTTTTTAGACAGAGGGGAAGGGAGGGAGACAGAGAGGGAGAGAAATAGCAGTGTATGGTTGCCTCTTGCATGGCCCTCACTGGGGACCCAGCCCGCAACCCAGGCATACGCCCTGATGGAGAATTGAACGGGGACCCTCTGGTTCCCAGCCCGCGCTCAATCCACTGAGCTACACCAGCCAGGGCATTTTTTAGAGGCTTTTATTCTGGACTAGTTTGCCCTTTCATCTTGTCCTCTGTGTGATTGGTTTTTGTTCTTAATATACTGAGTTAAAGAGTCATATTTCTCTGAAAGGCATTCTCTGAACTCTCTCTGGCTTACAGAGTCCAGAGTGCTTTGTGTAGACACCTCACTTGTATTGATCTCGGTGGATTCATTTTGTCACTCATTACATGTAATCATTTGAAGTCCAGGTAATGGGTATAACTTGATGGTGGCAGGTGAATCTTGCTGCTAAATGCTATAAGGAAACTGTTTTAAAGAGAATATGATATTTGGAGATCAGTATTATTTTCTCACAGAAGGGATTTTTTTTTTTATCACTAGATAAAACACACAAACTTTTCCCTAACCAGGTGGTTCAGTTGGAGCATTGTTCCATACACCGAAAGGCTGAGAGTTTGATCCCCAGTCAGGGTGCATACCGAGTTGTGGATTCAATTACTGGTCAGGGCACTTGTATGAGGCAATCTATTAATGTTTTTGTCACATTGATGTCTCTTTCTCTCTCAAATCAGTAAACATATTCTTGGGTGAAAATTAAAAATAAAACACTTTTATTTAGTTCCTCATCAGGGTATTCTATAGTTATCTTACCACACCTGGGCATAATTGTCACTGGAAAAAGTAACATTGGGAATTGTTAGATTATAAATATAAAAATGTTATGTTTTCATGTTTTCTACATGTAGACCAAGAATCTCATTTCATGTAAGAAATCTATATTACATATAGATTATTTAGGAAACAAGAAGAGTGCATAGTTTTAAGTCTGCCTCTAATTCATTAAAATTTGTTTCTAAATTTACAGAATGAAAAAAAAAAACAGAAACATCCCAGTCTCGTTCTCTTCTTTTTCATTGTTATTCTATTACATTTGTTCAAATGTTTTGCCCTTTGCTCTCCTCCACCCACCCTGCCCTGTGCCCCTACAGTCAATCACCACAACATTGTCCATGTCCATGATCATTCATTATATTTTTTACTAGTCTTTACCCCTTCTTTCCACCATTATACTCCCTCCCTCTCCCCTCTGACTGATGTCAATCTTTTCCATGTTTCCATGTCCCTGGTTGTATTTTTCTCATTAGTTTAATTTGTTCATTACATCCCTCCTATAAGTGAGATCATATGGTATTAGTCTTTCACTGACTGGCTTATTTCACTTAACATAATACTATCCTGTTTCATTCATACTGTTACAAAAGGTAGGAATTCCTTCTTTCTTTCTGCTGTGTAGTGTTTCATTTTGTAAATGTCCTATGGTTCTCGATCCACTCATCTACTTATGGGCACTTACGCTGTTTCTGGCACTTAGCTATTGTAAAGAACACTGCTAGGAGCATAGGGGGTACATAGATTCTTTAGAATTGGTGTTTAAGGATTCTTAGTGTAAATTCTCAGCAGTGGAATCACTGGATCATAAGGCAGTTCTATTTTTAATTTACTGTGGAAATGCCATATAGTTTTCCACAGTTGGATGTACCAGTCTGCATTCCCACTAGCAGTATATTAGGGTTCCCTTTCCTCCACATCCTCACTAGCACTTGTTTGTTGATTTATTTACGATAGCCATGCTGACAAGAGTAAGGTGATAATCTCACTGTGGTTTTAATTTACATCCCTGTGATGGCCAATAATGTTGAGCGTATTTTCATACTTTTCATATGTATATCAGTCATCTGTGTGCCCTTGAAGAGGTGTCTATTCAGGTCCTTTGCCCATTTTTTAATTGGGTTGTCTTCCTGGTGTGGAGTCATATGAGTTCTTTATATATTTTGGAGCTTAAAACAATTGTATGTTCTCCCATACAATTGGTTACCTTTCATTTTGGTAATGGATTCCTTAGCTGTGCAGAACCTTTTTAATTTGAATGTAGTCACATTTGTTCATTATTTCATTTATTTCTTATGCCCTAGGAGATATATTGGCAAAAATATTGCTATGTAGGATATTTTAAATTTTACTGTTTGTATTTTCTTTCTTTTTTTTACAGTCATAGCAAGATATTTTATTTTTAAAACTTTTTTAAAATTTATTTTTTCAAGTACAGTTCTCTGCTCTTTCCCACACCTCAGTGCAACCCCCCAGCCCTCCCCACCTTCCTCCTTTCCCCACCATTATTGTCCATGTGTCCTCTATAATTGATCCTGCAAACCCTTCACCCTTTTTCCTTGAAATTCCATACCCTCTCCCCTCTGGTTACCATCAGCCTGCTCTCAATTTCAGTGTCTTTGGTGATATTTTGCTTGTTTGTTTGTTTTGCTGATTAGGTTCCTGTTAAAGGTGAGATCATATGGCATTTGTCTTTCACCACTTGGTTTATTTTGCTTAGCATAATGCTTTCCAGTTACATCCATGCTGTCGCAAAGGGTAGGAGTTCCTTCTTTCTTTCTGCTGCACAGAATTCCACTGTGTAAATGTACCATAGTTTTCTGATCCATTCATGTACTGATGGGAACCTAGATTGCTTCCAGCACTTGGCTATTGTAAATTGTGCTGCTATGGACATTGGGGTACATAGGTCCTTCTGGATTGGTGTTTCAGGTTTCTTAGGATATAATCCTAGCAGTGGAATTGCCAGGTCAAAAGGCAGTTCCATTTTCAGTTTTCTGAGGAAATTCCATACTTTTTTCTATCTTGGTTGCACCAGTCTGCAGTCCCACCAAAAGTACACTAGGGTTCCCTTTCTCCACAACCTCTCCAACACTTGCTGATCGTTGCTTTGTTTGTGATGGTCATTGTGATAGGTCTGAAGTGGTACCTCACTGTGGTTTTAATTTGCATCTCTCTGATGGCTAGAGATATTGAGCATCTTTTCATGTGTCTCTGGACCCTCTATATGTCCTCCTTGGAGAAGTGTCTGTTCAAGTTCTTTTCCCATTGTTTAATTGGGATGCTTCTCTTCTTAAAGTCATATGAGTTCTTCATACATTTTGGAGATCAATCCCTTGTCTGAGGTATCATTGGAAAATATGTTTTCCTATATAGTTTATCCTCTTTTCAATTTAATCCTGTTTTATTTACCCACGCAGAAGCTTTTTAATTTGATGAGGTCCCATTTGTTTATTCTTTCCTTTATGTCCTTGCTTTAGGGTACATATCAGTGAAGATGTTGCTGTGTGGAATGTCTGAGATTCCCTGCCGATGTTTTCCTCTAGGAGTTTTATGGTGTCATGACTTATATTTGAGTCTTTTATCCACCTTGAATTTATTTTTGTGTATGATGTAAGTTGGTGATCGAGTTTCATTTTTTTGCATGTAGTGTCCAGATCTCCCAACACCATTTGTTGAAGAGGATGATTTTACTCCATTTTATTCTTCTTCCCCCTTTGTCAAATATTAATTGACCATAGAGACTTGGGTTTATTCGTGTGCTCTGTTCTGTTCCATTGGTCTATGTGTCTGTTCTTATAACAGTACCAGGCTGTTTTGGTTACAGTGGCCTTGTAATACAGTTTGATATCACGTATTGTGATCCCTTCTACTTTACTCTTCTTTCTCAAAATAGTTGCAGCTATTCAGGGTCATTTATGGTTCCATATAAATTTTTGAAATGTTTGTTCTATATCTTTGAAATATGCCCATGGTACTTTAATAGGTATTACATTGAATCTACAAATTGTTTTGGGTAGTATGGACATTTTGATTACGTTAATTATTCCAAGCCATGAGCACAGTATATGTTTCCATTTGTTTGTGTCTTCCTTAATTTCTTTCCTCAGTGTTATGTAGTTTTCTGAGTACAGATCTTTTACCTCCTTGGTTAAGTTTATTCCTAGGTACTTTATTTTTCCTGTTGCTATATCAAATGGGATTTTTTCCTGATTTTTGTTTCTGATATTTCACTGTTGGTATACAAAAATGCCTTTGATTTCTGGATATTGACTTTGTATCCCATCATTTTGCCAATGCATTTATTAGGTCTAGCAGTTTTTTGGTGGAGTCTGTACAATTTTCTATATACACTCTCATGTCATCTGCAAACACTGATAGTTTTTGTTCCTCCTTTCCAGTTTGGATCCATTTTCTTTCTTTTTCTTGTCTGATTGCTGTGGCTAGGACTTCCAATACTGTGTTGAATAGAAGTGGTGAAAGTGGACAGCCTTGTCTTGTTCCTGATCTTAGTGGGAAAGTTTTTAGATTTTGCCCATTGAGTATGATGTTGGCTGTAGGTCTCTCATATATTGCCTCTATTATGTTGATGAATACTCCCTCTAATCTCACTTTGATGAGTGTTTTTATTATAACTGGGTGCTGTACCTTATCAAATGCTTTTTCCACATGTATTGGTATGATCATGTGATTTTTATCTTTGCTTTTGTTTCTGTGATGTATTATGTTTTTTGATTTGCAAATATTGTACCATCCTTGCATCCCTGGGATGAATCCCACTTGGTCATGGTGTATTATCTTTTTAATGTATTGCTGGATATGGTTTTCCAATATTTTGTTGAGAATTTTAGCATCTATGTCCAGAAAAGATGAACAGGATTATTAAAACTCAATTAGGGGATGTGACAAGGGCAATCATGGTTAAACTACAAATGGGGGTACAAAAAATGCACACAACAGACCTTCTTGGAGCATCCAACTCTGGAGATCAGGAGATTATGCCACTGGGCTTTGCAGAACACCTACTACATAAGGCCACCTTACAAAGACTTGGAGACAGCAGATCTACCTAATACACAAAGACAGAGAGCCAGCCAATTTGGATGGACAAAGAAGCATGCCCCAAATGAAAAAAAAAATAGGAGAAATCTTCCAGAAAAAAAAAAAAAACTAAATAAATAAGGGACAAGGAACTTACCAGATGTAGAGTTTAAAACAATGGCTATAAGGGTACACAAAGAACTTTTGGGAAGGAAAGATGAACTCAGTGAGAACCTCAACAAAGAGTTAATAAACATACAGAAGGATATAGAAACTATTAAAAAGTCATAAATGTCTACAATAACTGGAGTAAAGAATACACTGGAAATAATTAACAATGGGTTAGCTAAATCAGAGGATCAAATCAGTGATTTAGAAAACAAGATGTTAAGAACCAATTAGAAAAGAAAAAAAGAATAAAATAAATGAGAATACTTTAAGGGACATGTGGGACAGTATGAAACATGACAACATCCATATCATAGGGATACCAGAATGAGAAGAGGGAGAGAAAACATGAGATTGAGAAACTATTTTAAGAAATAATGGCTGAAAATTTCTCTAACCTCAAGAAGGAAAGACACACAAGTTCAAGAAGGACACGGAGTCCCAAGCAAGATGATCCCAGTGAAGCCCACACCAAGACACATCATAATTAAAATGAAATAGGTTGAAGATATAGAAAGAATCTTAAAAGCTGCAAAGGAAAGATAGTTGCCTACAAGGGTCTTGCATAAGGCTGTCAGCTTATTTCTCAAGGGAATTTTTAGGCTAGAAGAGATTGGCACAAAATATTCAAAGTAAAGAAAAGTAAAAACATACAACCAAATCTACTCCAATCAGCAAGGCTATCATTTAAAAGTAAAGGAGAAATAAAGAGCTTTACATACAAGGAAAGGCTAAGGGAGGTCATCACAACCAACCCAATATTATAAGAATTGTTAAAGGGATTTCTTTAGGAAGACAAAGAGAAAATATATAAATTAATAAAATCACTATAACTTCGTACCTATCAATAGTCATTTAAATATAAATAGATGAAATGTTTCAATCAAAAGACATTGAGTAGCTGAATGGATAAGAAAAAAAGACCCATATATGCTACATGCAATAGACCCACTTCAGATCAATAGACACACACTAACTGAAAGCAAAGGGATGAAAAAATATAATTCATGCAAATAAAACAAAACCGTCATGTCCTGGCTGGTGTAGCTGAGTGGATTGAGCGCTGGCTGGGAACCAAAGGGTCCCGGTTTGATTCCCAGTCAGGGCACATGCCTGGGTTGCAGGTCAGGTCCCCAGGTGGGCCACATGAGATGCAAACACACATTGATGTTTCTCCCCATCTCTTTCCCTCTCCATTCCCTTCTGTCTAAAAATAAATAAATAAAATATTTTTAAAAAAAGTTAATTAAAAAAGAAAAAAAACTTCTTAAAAAAAAACAAAACTGTCATTAGGATTTCAAGAAGTATGTTGAATAACAGTGGTGAAGAAGAAATCCCTGATCTTCTTCCTGATCTATGGGGAACACTGTTAGTTTTTGCCCATTGAGAATGATGTTAATTGTCAGGTTTTATATATGGCCTCTATGTTGTTGAGGTGTACTCCCTCTGTCTCCACTTTGCTGATACTTTTTTTTTTTATCACAAATGCATGCTGGATTTTATTGAGTGCTTTATCTGCATCTATTAATATAATCATCAGGTATCTGTCTTTCATTTTCTTCATGTGATGAATCACATCAATTTATTTGTGAATATTGTACCAACCTTACATATTGGGGATAAATACAACTTGATCATGGTTTTTAATGTTTTGCTGGATCCATTTTATTAACATTTTGTTGAGGATTTTAGCATCTGTCTTCATCAGGAGTATTAGCTGATTATTTTCTTTCTCTGTTGTGTCTTTACCTTGTTTTGGGATTATGATAATATCCACATAGGAAGACCTTGGAAGTCTTCCCTCCTTGTGAATTTTTTTTTTGAAATAGTTCAGGAAGGATTGGTGATAGTTCTTTGAATAATTGGTTACGTTCTGTGAAGGAATTTGGTTCAAGTCTTTTGTGTACTGGGAGTATTTTGATTACTACTTCAATTTTATTTGTTGTATTAGGTCTATTCAAGTTTTTGCTTTCTTGATTTCAGTTTTTGGAAATTGCTCATATCCAGAAATTTATCTTTTTCACTTGTGTTAACCAATTTCTTGGTGTACAATCATTCATAGTAATTTATTTCAATTTCTTGTATTTCTGTGATATCAGTGGTTATTTCACCACTTTCATTTCTGATTTTAATTATTTGGATCTTCTCTTTCCTTTTTTGGATGAGTTTAGTTAAAGTTTCCTCAATCTTGTTTATTTTTTCCAAGAATCAGCTCCTGGTTTCATTGATCTTCTATATTGTGTTTTTAGTCTTTACATCATTGATTTCCTCTCTGACTTGATTAATTCCTTCTTTCACCTCTCTGGCTTTTTTGTTGCTGTTTTTCTAATTCTTTTAGGGTAGCTTCAGACTGTTCATTTGAAATTTTTCTTGCTTTGAGGTAGGCCTATAGTGTTATGAACTTCCCTCTAAGGACTGTTTTTACTGTGCCCCATAGATGTTAGGTTGTTTTACGTTCATTTTCATGTGTTCCTAGAATTTTTTTTATTCCCTCCTTGATCTCATTAGTTATCCATTCATTATTTAATAACATGCTACTTGGCCTTCAAGTATTTTAATGTTTTTGAGTCTTTTTATTGAGGCTGATCTCTAATTTCATGCTATTATGATCTGAAAAAATGCTTGATATGATTTAAATTTTCTTGAATTTGTTAACGCTTCTTTTGTGACCTTAAATGTGGTTTATCTTAAGATCCATGTGCACTTGAGAAAAATGTATATTCTACTTCTTTGGGTTAAATGTTCTGTAAATATGAATTAAATGTATTTAATCTAGTGTGTTGTTTAATGCCTCTATATCCTTGTTGATTTTTGTCTGGAAGATCTGTCCATTGTTTACAATGGGGTGTTAAAATTGCTTATTATGACAGTATTCTTGCCAATGTCTTCCTTAATGTCCACGAAGTTTATATATATTTAGGTGCTCCTTTATTTGATGTATTTGATGTATCTATGTTTTTTTATTGGAGCATTGAACCCATTTACATTTAAGGTTACTATAGATAGGTACTTATTCACTGGTATTTTTTATTTTGTATGTATGTTTTTCTATTTCTCTATTTATTCTTCTTTCAGAAGTTCCTTTAGCATTTTTGCAAAGCTGGTTTGGTGGCAATGAACTCCTTTAACTTTTCTTTGTTTTAGAAACTCTTTATTTGGCCTTCAATTTTAAATGAAAGTCTTGATGGGTAGAGCAATCTAGTCTGCATGTTCTTAGCTTTCATCACTCTGAATATTTCTGGCCATTTTTTCTGGTCCATAGTGTTTCTGGTGAGCTGATATTCTAATGGGGTCTCCCTTGTATATAGCTGACTATCTCTCTCCTGTTGCCTTTAAAATTATCTTTGTCTTCAAGCTTTGCCATTTTAATTATAATGTGTCTTGGAGAGGGTCTTTGGATTCTTCTTGATTGGGACTCTCTGTCCTTCTTGAACTTTTGTGCCCTTTTCCTTCACCAGGTTAAGGAAGTTTTCTGCCATTATTTCTTCAAATAAATTATCTGTATCTTTCTCACAGTCATTGCCTTCTGGCTCTTCTATTGATGTAGATGTTTTTTTGATCGATGTTATCTCAAAGATCCCTTAGACTTTCTTCATTTCTCTTAAGTCCTTTTTCTTATTCTTGTTCTCTTTGGTTGGATACTGTCATTGTGCCCTCTTATTTGCTGATTTGATCCTCTGCTTTATCTAAACTTCTGTTTGTTCCTTCAAGCCAATTCTTCATTTCAGATATTGTAATCTTTATTTATGACTTATTCTAATTTGTGGTTTCTATATCCTTTTTAATGCTTACTCTATCTTTACTTAAGTTCTCACTGAGATCATCTGTTCTTCCCTTAAGATACTGAACATTCTTATAACATTTTTTAAAAAGTGCATTTGATGTTTGTGTTGCTTCCTGGACCTGATTGTTTTATGATAAAGTTATCTTGCTGGAGTTAATTCCCCAATCCTTCAGGACAAGTTAACTCCTTGGTCCAGGTGTGTTTCTTGTGGGTTCTGCAGCACCCTTGCTGTAGTTGAATCTAAAATGCTTGTGACTCTTTTTTGGGTAGAGTTATCCTTTCAGGCTGCATGACTGTAAGAGTAACTCTTGACCTTCATGTGTAAGATGCTGTGCAGTTGCTGCCCTTTGATGAGGTGTTATTCCTAACATAGTCCAGATCCTGCAGGAATCACCTTTTGGGTTTGGTGATTGTGTGGATAGTTTGCTCTAGCTTTGGTGTGGATTGAAATCCACCACTGATATTATTGGTTCAGAATTCATTTGTGTGGAGTTGAGATATAGGTTGCCTTTGGAAATTGTGTGTAACCAGCCCTAGGCTATCTGTCTGTAGCTACCTGTAATTCTTTGCTTATGTCTGTGTTTGATGCGGACCCCGGCTCATGGGTTCCGTGGCTTTGTGCTTGAGACAAGACAAATTCACATGGACTACCTAATCCTGTGGAGGAAAAGGGACTGCACAGCCACTCTCTCAAGGGGAGAGCACCTCGGAGTGCCTCAGTCACTCTCTCAAGAGAAGAATGCCCCGACCTTTGCCTTGACAGGCTTTCATTGTCTTTCTGGGTACATTACGTCTAGGATGGTCCTCATTTACTATGCACAGGTTTGCATTAGGTGGTTACCTTTTACAGATAACAAAAGAGAGGATTTTGCTAATTACATCAAGAAAGAAGGATATTTGCAAATGTAAAGGTTTTCGAAAAGTGGTTGAACTGGTTACACTTGTCCTTGGAAAGTATAGCATGGATTTTAGGAAGTTACTCTAAAGATATGCAACAAACATTTGCTGCCTCAATTCAAGGTGAGGCATTTTTAGCAAAAAAACAAGTCTCAAAATGGCCTAGGTACAATGCAGGCCTGATTACCCATGGAAGAACCTATCCATAGGCATGGGTCCTGTGTACCGGCCCTCACTTTCCACTGGCCTTACCGAGTGGGAGCTGGGCCCACGCCACACAGAAAAGTCTCCTATATGTGTTTACTGGACGTGCTTGTGTATGTGATGGGCCAATTTGTGTAAAAGAGTCAGCTTTTTCATGCTTGGGACTGGTGTCAGTTCTGTATAAAAGCTGAGGCTTCCTAAGTTTGGCTTCCACCTTTTAGCCACTCTGCCACTCCCTGAGGTTGCCTGGTCTTTCTCCTGAGACTTTTGATGAGAGTCTCTAAAATAAGAGCAGATCTGTTAAGATACAGCCAGCAGGTTTCCCCCTTTATTGGTCCTGCAGTCTACAGGGCAATAAGTGAGGGGAGAGTAGCTCTTACTCCCAGCCAACCCCTGCAGTCTTTCCTAGAGACTCTGAAATTTGGTTCCTCAGGGAGGCTCACTACTGATTCAGGATGGATACATTCAGCTTTCCCCTTTCAGGAGTGAACTCAACAGTTCCAGACTAGATCAAAAGTGTCTCATATTGGGGCTGGGGCAAGACCACACTACAAGTGGGGGCTAAGCTCTATTTCTTATTCCAAGACCTCAACAAAAGACAAAACTCTCTGTCCTGCTCCTAGGTTATATCCTCCAAAAATTTCACACTTTTAAATCCCCATTTCAGAGTTTCCCTTTCTTCCCCCTGCAGAAATGCACCCATTGATGGAATCTTGGACCTGATAGCGCTGTTCTGCAGTTTCCCCATCGGAGGTGGTACTTGAAACCCTATAGGAAGGTGATGGGCACTCCTTTTTCTTCTCTGGTTAGTGAAGCCTGAGAGTTTGCTTCACTTTAAAGTATCTCAGGGGCTCAATTCTTGCCTGTTAGCTTCCAGCCAGTAGCTTTTCCTGGAGACACAGTCCAAAATTCTCTGCTCCATTTAGCACTCGGTTTGCTTGCCAGCCAAAATGGGCAGGGTCCAAAATACTTCATCTGTAAAATACTGATATCTCAACCCAACTGGTCTCAGTGGAAATGGACTCATGGATTTGGCATGGTTTTACACGGGTGAGACAAGTTCAGAATGGGCCAAAAACATTTTTCCAGTCATCTAAGCTCTTCTCTGTAGTAGCAGCCACAGGGGTAGCTCACAATGTGTGGTGGGGCACTACCCTTGTGCTTGAGAATGGGGAAAAAAGTTATCTTTCCTAAGCCACGTAGTAAGTTCTCTGTTTTGTCACCACTCTGCACCTCCCCAGCAATCATAGATCTCCTTTATGCCACTGCTGTCTGCTGCCTTCAGTAGCCCTGTTGCATGTGTGGTTTCTCATGTAATCTGAACTCATATAGTGAACTCTCCAGTCTGGCACCCAAACTATAGAAGCAGTTCACACTGAATTTGCAATCTTTGATTTTCACAGATGTGGTAGAGCCTTACTGGTCCACCAGCAGAGACACTACAGTTTCCTTTTCCCCTCTCTATTACTGTGGATATTTTTATGCTTCACACAGTTTGAAGGGGGAGAGCTGTGGAGCTATGGTTTTTATCTAGTCTCTTTGTTGACAGAGTGCTGCACACCAGGACCTTGCCAGTCCATGTTTCAGTTTCTTTTATCAGTCTGTGCAGGACCCACAGCACAAAATTGAGTCACTGTGTGGGTCTCTGTGTATAAAACCTCTCCAAAAAACAAAATGTCTCTCAAAATCACTGCTAGCTGCATCCTGTAGGTGCCTCTGACACACCTAGGTGTGGCAACCTGGTCCCATTAGCAGTCTGAGCCCCTATCCTGAGCTGTTAGGTTGGCATTGCAATAGTGGAAGTGCTGTGCACTGTGAGTACCAGTGTGAATGGATGTGGTTTCTTTAATTCCATAGTTGTCAGACTTCCATTCAACTCTATTTCTGATAGTTCTAAGTAATGGCTGTTCTATAATTTAGTTGTAATTTTGATATTGTTATGTGAGGAGGTGAACTGTGTTTACCTATGCCACTATATTTTGACTACATTTCTATTGAATTATCCAAAATATTAATTTGTTTAAAATTATTGTGTTTTACAAAAATTTCATGTAGTGACAGGTATTTTATTACACATCTATAAATAGCACAGGTTAAATATTATTGGATAAAGTATTTATGGCTCTCAAGTCTTATAAAAAGCTAGAACTATCCAAGCAGCTTTAATTGGTTTATTTTCATTTAGACATACTATCTTTTAAAATTTTTCCTTTACAATGAAAATACATGAAAGGAGATCTTTCTTACTGCATTTCTGATATATTTCCATCACAATCAGATTTTCTGAAATATAATGAAATTTACTTATTGGTTTCTGCCCAGCACAGAAACCATTAAATAAACAAACAGGTAACCTTTGAATGAGAAAAGGTATTTGTGCCCTGGCTGGTATAGCTCAAAGGATTAAGCACAGGCTGTGAACCAAAGGGTCGCTGGTTCGATTCCCAGTCAGGGCACATGCCTGTGTTGCAGGCCAGGTCCCCAGTGGGGGCCACGTGAGAGGCAACCACACATTGATGTTTCTCTCCCTTTCTTCCTCCCTTCCCTTCTGTCTAAAAATAAATAAAATCTTTAAAAAGAAAAGAAAAGTTATTTGCAAACAATAATGATGAAAGGGCTTAATATCTAAAATATATAAGTAACTCAAGTAAACAACTCAACAACAAAATACAAACAACAAATTTAAAAAAAAAAAAAAAACCTGAACAGGGGACCCAAACAGACACTTCTCCCATGAAGACATACAAATGCTCAACAGATATATGAAAAGATGCTCAACATAATTAATTATTAAGGAAATGCAAATCAAAATTTAAATGAGATAAGACTTCACCTCTGATAGAAGGGCTATTATCAACAAAATAATAATAGCAAGTATTGAAGACATGGTAGACAAAAAGGAACCCTCATTCACTGCTGGTAGAAACGTAAACTGTTATAGCTACTATTAAAAAGAGTATAGTGGTTCCTCAAAAAATTATAGTTAATATATTATGTACCAACTTTTCCTCTGGGTATCTACAAAAAATTGGAAAACTTGTCTTTGTAAAGATATGCATAACCCTACATTAATCACAGCATTATTCATAGTGGTCAAGACATGGAATCAATAGAAGTGATAGACTGGATAAAGATGTGCTACATATATACAATAGACTACTACTCATCCAAGAGAAAAAAAAATGAGGATGTTTGGCCAAGATGGAGGTGGAGGTAGATACATTTTGCCTCCTCACACAACCAAAAGAAGGACAACAACATTTAAAAAGAAAAAAATGATCATAACTGCCCGAAAATCAACTGTATGGAAGTATGACAACCAAGGAGTTAAAGAAGAAACATTCATTCAGACTGGTAGAGAGTGCAGAGATGGGAAGATGGGGCAAGGAGGACACGTGTCAAGGTGGCTGCCAGAGGACTGGGTGGGCAAGGCAGCGGCTGGCAGACCAGGCAGTCCCACATTCACATGCAGATAAACCAGGGGGAACAACTGAGGAACAAGACAGACTGTGCAACTCAGGGTTCCAGCACAGGGAAATAAAATCTCAAAACCTATGGCTATAAAAACTTGTGGGAGTTGCAGTGGCGGGAGAAACTCTTAGCTACACAGGAGAGTTTGTTGGAGAGACTCACAGAATCCTAGAATATGCAGAAGCCCACCCACTTGGGAATCAGTGCCAGAAGGACCCAATTTGCTTATGGGGAGTGGAGGAACTGACTGAAAGCTGGCAAAGAGTGGAGCAATCAGCACTGTTCTCTCTCAGACCCCTCCCCCACATACAGTGTCACAAAGCAGTGACCTGGGTTTCCCTGCCTTGGTGAATATCTAAGGTTCCATGCCTTAGAACATAACAGGTGTGTTAAGACACAAAATAGGGCCCAAATGAAAGAACAGATCAAAGCTCCAGAAAAAAAAATACAATTAGGTGATAAAGAGATAGTGAACCTATCAGATGCAGAGTTCAAAACACTGGTAATCAGGATATTCACAGATATGGTTAGGTATGGTTGCAAAATAAAGGAAGAAGTGAAGGGTATGAAAAGTGAAATAAAGCAAAATATACAGGGGACCAACAATGAAGAGGAGGAAACCAGGACTCAAATCTTAACAGTTTGGACCAGAAGGAAGAAAAAAACATTCAACCAAAACAGAATGAAGAAACAAGAATTCTAAAAAAAATGAGGAGAGGCTTAAGAACCTCCAGGACAACTTTAAGTGCTCCAACATCCAAATGTAGGGATGCCAGAGGAGAAGAAGCAGAGCAAGAAATTGAAAACTTATTTGAAAACATAATGAAGGAGAACTTCCTCAATCTGACAAAGGAAGTAGATTTCCAGCAAGTCCAGGAAGCTCAGGTCCCAAAGAGGTTGGACCCAAGGAAGCACATACCAATGCACATCATAATTACATTATCCAAGATTAAAGATAAGGAGAGAATCTTCAAAGCAGCAAAAGGAAAGAAGACAGTTACCTATGAAGGATTTCCCATAAGACTATTAGCTGATTTCTCAAAAGAAATCTTGCAGGCAAGGTGGGGCTGGAAAGAAGTATTCAAAGTCATGAAAAGCAAGGACCTACATCCAAGATTACTCTATCCAGCAAAGCTATCATTTAGAATGGAAGGGATGATAAAGTGCTTCCAAGATAAGGTCAAATTAAAGTTCATCATCACCTAGAGCTTATTATTAGAAACGTTAAAGGCACTTATCTAAGAAAAAGAAGATGATAAAACATATGAACAGTAAAATGACAATAAGCTCACACTATGAAGTGAACCTAAAACAAAAACAAACTATGCAAACAACTAGAACAAGACGGAATCATAGAAATGGAGATCACATGGAGAGTACAGTGGGGAGGGGGTGGGGGAGGATGGGGAAAAGGATACAGGGAATAAGAAGCATCACTTGTAGGTACAAAATAGGGGAGGGTAAATGCAGACAACTGTAATTGAACAACAAAATAATTTTAAAAAATAATAATATAGTAAATTTAGAAGCCAAAGAACTTATATTATGACACATAGACATGAACTGAGGAGAAGATGTTGGTGGGAGTGGGGCTGCAGGGTGGAGGGGAATAAAGGGGAGAAAAAATTGGACAACTGTAATAGTAGAATCAATAAAATATATTTAAAAAGAAAAAAATGAAATACTGCCATTTGAGACAACATAGATGGATCTTGAAAATATCATACTAAGCAATATAAATCTGAGAGGATAAGACAAGAACCATATGGGATTTTATTGTATGTGGGATATAAAAAAATCGACACATGAACGATCAAGACAAATAAAAATGATAGACACAGAAACCGGTGTGGTTGTTACCAGAAGGAAACAGGGATAGTGTGGATTTAATAAATAGCAAAGTGAGGTCAAATATATGGTTATAGAAGGAGATTTAACTTTGGGTGGTGGACACACAATGCAATATGTAGATGGTGTATTATATTATTGCGCACTTAATAATTTTATTAACTGATATTGTTGCAATAAATTTAATAAAAAAAGAATTTCTGCTCATCAAAGTACTTAAAATCCAAATCAAATAAACATAAAATAAAAAGCAAATGTTTAGGTTTCTATGGCACAGACATATCATGATTTAGATATGTTCATCAGCTATGTGATTCAATGTAAGAAGTCAAATTATCTAATCTATACCATATCAACTGAGTGTGTGTGTGTGTGTGTGTGTGTGTGTGTATTTAAATAGATATCAACTAGTGAACATATGAATCTCTGGAAGAAATTGGGAACAAACCAAAAAGCTAGTCCTCTGGAGTTAACTTCTCTCAGCCCAGTCTGAGGTCTCATCAATGCAAGTGTGAACAAGGACAATTCTTCTAAATGAGAAAGGAAGAAAGAGAACAGTTACTAGTACAGAGCTAAGGAATTTTAGTTGTTTGCTTTCATTTTATTTTTGCATAATTCTAGCTGAGGTATAAATTCCCACATCTCAGTAGAGAAATTTTATTCCTTTTTATTTATTTATTTTAGACAGAAGCGAAGGGAGGGAGAAAGAGAGGGAGAGAAACAGCAATGTGTGGTTACCTCTTACGTGGCCCCCACTGGGGACCTGGCCTGCAACCCAGGCATGTGCCTTGACTGGGAATCTAACCAGCAACTCTTTGGTTCTCAGCCGGCACTCAATCCACTGAGCTACACCAGCCCGGGCAAGAAATTTTATTTCTTAATCAAATAACAATTCATCTCATATATATTTTTCGCCTTGCCGTTTTTCAGGAACTCTTTTTTTTTTTTTTTTCCCATTTTGTAGCTCATAATCCCTTTTGTCTTTCATTCTTAGTCTTCTGTGTTCTGTGTAGTTCTGGGAAGAATAAGCAGATAAATTACATCAACTTCTTACCCCTTAGTCTAGAAGTGACACACATTATTCTCTTAAATTCCACTAGCTGTAATTTACTCATATACCCATGCTGACTGAAAAAAGAGCTACAAAATGTAATCTGAATTTATAAATAAACAAAAAAAAAGTAAGTTGGGCAAAAATACAGCCATTCTCTATCAAAACTATTCATTGTATTTTATTCAAGGAAACATGTGTAAAGCAAATAAATAAATAAATACATACATACATACATAAAAGGAAAGAAAGTAAGGAAAATAAAAAAGAAAACAGTTCTAAGTAGAGCCAATAAAGAAAAATTAGTTAAAAATAGGGCAAAAATCAGGATAGCTAGAATGTATTGCCAATTTATATGTTTTTATTCTTCTCTATAATTTCTTTTTTCCTCACTTTTTTCCTACATTTCTCTTCTCTCTGTGATTTCCTCACTTCATTTTCCTTTTATTTTCTCTCTTCACATCCTATATTTTTATCTTCCTGTTTTGACTACTTAATCCCCTCTTACTCTTAACTACCACTTATCCTTTACAAAAAAAATGGTTCTTTGCATATAACTTTAGGGGTTTTCTGAAAAAAACAAATCAAACAAAACACCTTTGTTGTCAGTTCAACTAACAATTCCTATAGCTAAAACTCCAGGTCAGGGAGAAGGACCAGTCCCTTTTGTGGACACTTCTGAGAGAGTGCCCAACAAGCACTGGCAGCATCTCATGGCATCCTGGGTTTGAAGAAAACATAAACTTTAATATAAACTCTGAAGCATTCTACCCATCCATTCTTTCAAATAGGACAACACTATTTCATTCACAAAACTAACTTTCAGGTAACTCTAAACTGGGAAATAGAAGCTGAAATGTACTAGACCAAAACCATTTGAATTTCTGTGTATGTAAAGAAAGTCTAAAACATGACTAATATAAACATACTGTGGTATGTAAGCACAAACATCCAGAATAACTCATCTGTCAAGGAAGAAGTGGAGATTTGTTTCTAGTAAAAGAACACATTTTCTCCTCCCTATGAAATTCACTCTATGAAAATACAATGAATTGAAAAGAAAAATTACATTTGATTTTTTTGGTTTAAATTGATGCATTACTTAGTAATTTTTTTGTAGCTGTACATACTTCTCATTCTCAGTGATTTTATAGCAAACTTAAATCAGTGAACATATATAAATTTGAGCTCATTTGCTCAGAAAGAGATGTGTAATTGAGTATGTTTGTGTGTTCTTGACAGCTCTAAATCATTCTTTCCACAACGTAGTCACTAGATTTATATATGTATATATAAATATATACATATACATACATATACATACAGAAAACAGAGAAAAATGATAAAAAAATTAGTTTGAAACTATACTTGATATATTCTAAGAACCTCCATTGAACTCTTTAGATTGTCAGAGATACATAACCCAGAATATTGATTTTATTTTCTAGATGATGAAATTGAGACACAGAGACGTTATTCTCTCAAGGCTATGTATTATGTAGAAAAACCTTCCAGCTCCCGTATAAAATTTCAATAATAAAATTATTACAAATTTTGAAGCTTCAAGTTTTGTCTTAAAATTCATTGCTACCCAATATTCCACAGATTTTATTTTTTATTTATTGTGTTTCCCTTCCATTTTGATTGTGCTGTACATGACAAAAAAGATCTGTGTCTGTTTCTTTCACTTCTACATCTCCGTTATGAAGAATAGAGCTGCCACCTAGCAGAAACTCAGTAAACAGCTTTTCAATTAATTTAAATAAGATGACTGAAAGCCATGTATATTTAGTTAAGCATTCAAAAAAGGTGTAAGTAGCATTTACATGTAAAGAAACTTAAATATCAACCCTTTTACCCGTATGCTTTTATTTATAACACGTATTTGAGTTGCCTCACTTTTCTACACCTATTTTAACATACCAAAATTTATAAATGTACTGTCATATATCCAGATTATTATTTTAAAATATTTTGTGGTGAAATTCACATGATTTTAATTTGAAATGAACAATTCTGTGGCATTTAGGACATTCTAAGTACTATGGAACTACTACCTCAATCTTATTTCAGAATATTTTCATCATTTAATAGATAAATCAAAGGAGCAGAATGCAAATTGGTGGTTGCCAGGGCTTGGAGAAAAGAGTAATTGAAAAAAAAATGCTTAATGGGTAAGAAGTTTTACTTTTAAGGAAAAATGTCACCAAAAAAGGTGACTTTTTTCAATTAATCTTTTCTACAAGTCCTGGCAACCACCAATTACATTCTGCTCTTTTCATTTATCTACTCTGGACATTTCATATAAGTAAAATTATACAAAATGTCCCCTTTTTCTTTCAGGCTCTTTCACTTACTACAATGTTTCAAAGGTACATCCAAATTGTAGTATATATCAGCCCCTCATTTTTATTATTATAATATTCCATATTGTGTATATGCCACAATTTACCCATTCATCTGTTTTTAAACATTTGGACATTTTCTAAGTTTTAGCTCTTGTGAGCTAAGCTTTAGCTGCTATGAACAAATGCGTGTGTATTCCAGTTTCAGCACTTCTTTTCAGTATATGGAACTGTGTATCTAAGGGTGGAATTTTGGGATCATAGAATAATTTTATCTTTAACTTCTTAAGAAATGCCAAACAATGTTTTATAATAGCTGAACAATTTTCATTGCCACTAGCATTGAATGAGGATTCTAATTTCTCCACATACTCACGAACACTTATTATTTTCTCCTTTTTTCAATTGTGGCCTTTTTAGTGGATGCAAAGTGCTACATTATTGTGAATTTTGATTTATATTTCTTTTTGTTTGTTTGTTTTGGAATGTTATGTAGCTTTTATGCTCAGGGTAGTTAATGACATGGTATGTAGTCACAATACAATATTAAATTTAAAAGGCAAAATTAAATGTCACAATATATGCTATAATTTTAATTTTAATGAGTAAGAAATATATAAAAAAGATTTTAGAAAAAAAGGAGCTGTAAGAAAAAACATCCATGTATTAATAGATTTCCCTTCTGTACTTTCAAAGGTTTCTTTTTTATTGATGCATTTTTATTAATGTTCTAATACAGTTTTCTCCATTTTCCAACAACCACTCCCCCCCCACCACCTCCTACCCTCATCCTACACCCCTTCGGATTCGTCCATGGTTCCTTTATACATGTTCATTTATGGCCATTTTCCTTTTTGACGTGTTATTTCCCTCCACCTTCCCCTCTGGTTACTGTAAATTTCTTCTTAATGTCAATGTCTATGGTTATATTTTGCTAACTGGTTTGTTTTGTTAATAAGGTTCCACTTATAGGTGAGATAATACGGTATTTGTCTTTCACTGCCTGGCTTACTTCACTTAGGATAATGCTCTCCAGTTACATCTATGCTTTCATGAAGGTTAGTAGCTCCTTCTTACTTTCTGCTGTTTAGTATTTCATTGTGTAAATGTACCATAGTTTTTTGATCCATTCATTTAATGATGGGCACTTAGGCTATTTCTAGCACTTGGTTATTGTGAATTGTGCTGTTATGAAGATTGGGGTGCAGAGGTTCTTTTGAATTGGTATTTCAGGATTCTTAGGGTATAATCCCAGCAGTGGAATTGCTAGGTGAAAGGCATTTCTATTTTCAGTTTTTTGAGAAAATTCCACACTGTTTTCCACAGTAGCTTCACCAGTGTGTATTCCCACCAACAATGTACTAGGGTTCCTATTTATCCACAACCACGCCAGCACTTATTTTTTATTAATTTGTGTATGATGGCCATTCTGACCTATGTGAAGTGATATCTCATGATGGCTTTAATTTGCATCTCTCTGAGGGCTAGTGATGCTAAGCATCTTTTCATATGTCTCTGGACCCTCTGTATGTCCTCCTTGGAGAAGTGTCTGTTCAGGTCCTTTGCCCATTTTTTTAATATTTTTATTTTATTTTATTTTATTATTTTATTTTTAGAGAGAGGGGAAGGGAGGGAGACAGAGAGGGAGAGAAACAGCAATGTATGGTTGCCTCTCACATGGCCCTCACTGGAGACCTGGCCCGCAATCCAGGCATGTGCCCTGACTGGGAATTGAATCGGCAACATTTTGGTTCCCAGTCCACACTCAATCCACTGAGCAACACCAGCCAGGGCACTTTTGCCCATTTTTTAATTGGATTGTTTGCCTTCCTCGTGTGGAGTCCTGTGAGTTCTTTATATACTTTGAAGATCAAACCTTTGTCTGAGATATCATTGGCAAATATATTTTCCTGTACAGTTGATTCCCTTTTCATTTAGCTGATCTTTTATTTAGACATGTGAAAGCTTTTTATTTTGATGAAGTCCCATTTATTTATTCTTTCCTTTATATCCCTTGCTCTAGGGGACATATCATGGAAAATATTGCTCCATGGAATATTTGAGATTTTCCTGCCTATGTTCTCCTGTAGGACTTTAAGTCTTTTATCCATCCTGAATTTGATTTTGTGTATGGTATAAGTTAGTCGTCAATTTTCATTGTTTTCCATGTAGCTGTCCAGATCTCTCAACACCATTTGTTGAAGGTGCTATTTTTATTCCATCTTATGCTTCTTCCACCTTTGTTGAATATTAATTGATCATAGAGACTTGGGTTTATTTCTGGGCTCTCTGTTCTGTTCCATTGGTCTATGTGTCTGTTCTTATACCAGTATCAGACTGTTTTGATTACAGTGGCCTTGTAATATGGTTTGATATCAGGTATTGTGATCTCTCCTACTTTGTTATTTCTCAGAATTGATGATACTTTCAGGGTGGTTATTGGTTCTATGGAATTTTTTGCAACATTTGTTTTGTATCTGTGAAGTAGTTTGATAAGGATTGCTTTGAATGTGTAGATCGCTTTGGTAAGTATGAATATTTTGATGACGTTAATTCTTCCAATCCATGAATAGAACATATGCTTCCATTTGTTTGTATCTTCCTTAATTTCTTTCTTCTATGCTCTTTAGTTTTCTGAGTACAGGTCCTTTACCTCTTTGGTTAGATTTACTCCTAGGTACTTTATTTTTCTTGTTGCTATAGTCAATGGGACTTATTTCCTAATTTTTGTTTCTGATATCTCATTGTTGGTACAAAAATGCCTTCAAATTATGAATATTGACTTTGTATCCCACAATTTATTTTAATTCACTTATTAGATGGAGTGATTTCTTGCTGGTTTCTATAGGGTTTTCTGTGTACACTATCATGTTATCTGCAAACAATGACAGTTTTAGTATTTGCTTTCCAATTTGTATGCCTTTTATTTCTTCTTTTTGTTTGATTGTTGTGGCTAGAACTTCCAATACTATATTAAATAGAAGTGGTGGAAGCAGACATCCTTATTTTTTTCCTGATCTTAGTGGGGAAGCTTTTAGTTTTTACCCATTGAGTATGCTGTTGGCTTTATATCTCTCCTGTGTGGTCTTTATTATATTGAGGTATGCTCCCTCTACTGCCACTTTGTTGAACATTTTTATTGTAAATGGATGCAGTACCTTATCAAATTCTTTTTACCCATCTATTGATATGATCATGTGATTTCTGTTTTTTCTTTTGTTTATGTGATGTATGGAATTTATCGATTTGTGAATATTGTATCATCCTTGCATCCCTGGGATGTGCCCCACTAGATCATGGTGTATGATCTTTTTTAACATGTTGCTGGATGAGGTTTGCCATTACTTTTTTGAGGATTTTAGTGTTATGTTCATTCAGTGATATTGGCCTGTAGTGTTCTTTCTTTGTTGTGTCTTTGTCTGGTTTGCGGATTAGCATGATGCTGGCTTTGTAAAAAGAGTTTGGGAGTTTTCCCTTCCTTGAATGTTTTGGAATAGTCTGAGAAGTATACGGGTTAGCTCTTCCTTGAATGCTTTGTAAAATTCTCCTGTGAAACTGTCTGGTTCAGGGCTTTTGATTGACGGGAGTTTTGTTGTTGTTGTTGTTGTTTTGTTTTGTTTTTTTACTGCTTCAATTTTGTGAGCTGTTTTCAGTCCATTCAGGCTTTCTGCTTCTTCTTCATTAAGTTTTGGAAGATTATATTTTTCTAAAAATTTGTCCATTTCACCTAGGTTTTCAAATTTCTTGGCATATAGTTCTTTATAGTGATTTCTTACAATCCTTTGTATCTCTGTGGTATCAGTTGTTGTATCTCCTCTTTTGTTTCTTATTTTATTTACTTGTGTCCTCTCTCTTTTTTTCTTGAATAGCCTACTTAATGGCCTGTAAATTTTGTTTATGTTTTCGAAAGAACCAGCCTCTGAATTTACTGATCCTTAGAATTGTTTATCAGTTTCTATGTGATTTAATTGTGCTCTGATCTTGGTTATGTCCTTCCTTCTACTTGCTCTGGGCTGTCTTAGTTGTTGTTCCTCCAGTTCTTGTTGGTGTAGGGTTAGGTTGTTTATTTGAAATATTTCTATATTTTTTAGGTAGGCCTGTATTGGTATTAACTTCCCTCTCAGTATTGGTTTTTCTGTGTCCCATAAATTTTGGACTGTTGTGAGTTAATTTTCATTGTTTCCAGAAACTTTTTTTATTACTTCCTGATCTCATTCTTAACCTATTTATTGTTTAATAACATGCTATTCATTCGGCATGAGTTTGATTGGCTTTGAGTTTTTTTCTTGAAGTTAGTTTCCTGTTTCAGGCCCTTGTGGTCTGACAGGTCCTTGTGGTCTGACAGGTCCTTGACATAATTTCAATTTTCTTAAATTTGTTGAGGTTTGTTTTGTGTCTTATCATGTGGTCTATCTTTGAAAATGTTCCATGTGCATTTGAAAAGAATGTGTATTTTGCTCCTTTGGATGAAAGGCTCTATATATATCAGTTAAGTCCATTTGATCTAGGGCATTATTCAGTGCCACAATATCTTTGTTGATATTTTGTTTGGAAGATCTATCCATTTTTGACTGGGATGTTGAAATCCCCTACTATAATTTTGTTGCTGTCAATATCTTTCTTGAAGTCCTCCAAGATTTTCTTTATGTATTTTGGTGCTCCTATGTTGGGAGCATATATATTTACCATTTTTATGTCTCCTTGATGGATTCTTCTCTTGAGTATTAAGAAGTGACGTTCTCAGTCTCTTTCTATGGCCCTTTTTTGAAGTCTATTTTGTTTGATATGAGCATTGCTACCCTGGTTCTCTTTTTACCTGTCCATTTGCTCGTAATATTTGTTTATAGTCCTTCACTTTTAGTCTGTGTAGATCTTTTGTTCTGAGGCGGGTCTCTTGTAGGCAGTATATGTGCGGGTCATGATTTCTTATCCATTCAGCTACCATTTTAGACTTCTTTTGTTTTGGAAGCTCCTTATATCACCTTCCACTTTAATTGAGAGCCTTGCTGGATAGAGTGGTCTCATTGCCATCATTTGTTTTTCATTATTTGTAATATTTCTTGTCATTCTCTTCCAGTTTGCAGTGTTTCTGTTGAAAAGTCAGCTGCTAGCCTTATCCAGGCTCCCTTGTATGTTACTTCCTGTTTCTCTCTTGCTGCCTTTAAGATTCTCTTTGTCTTGGATTTTTGTCATTTTAATTATGATGTGTCTTGCAGCAGGCCTCTTTGGCTTCCTTTTTTTTGAGATCCTCTCTGCTTCCTGGACTTGTAGTGGCTTTTTCTCTCATCAAATTAAAAAAGTTTTCTGTCATTATTTTTTTTAAGCAGATTTTCTATTGCTTGTGCTTCTTCTCTTTCTGGTATCCCTATTATACTGATGTTATTCAGTTTCATGTTGTCCTGCCTTTAGCTTAATTCCTCTTGTTCTTTTTCAGTCCTTTTTTTCCTTTTCTTGCTCTTTTTTTTTGAGTTTTTTTTTCTACTTTGTCCTCCAGCTCACTGACTCCATCCTCTGCTTCATCGAGCCTGCTTTTGATTCCTTCTACTGTGTTCTTCAATTCAGAAATTGTATTCTTCATTTCCTCTTGGCCCTTGTTTGTTTCTATGTCATTTTTTTTATTCTGATATAGTTTGCATAAGTTCCTCGTAGTTTCCCTGTAGTTTTGGCAATTCATACTGAATGCATTGAGCTTCCTTATAACCATTGTTTTGAACTCAATATCTGATAGTTGACCTGTCTATATTTCATTTAGCACTCTTTCTGAGGAATTATCTTTTCTTTCAATTGGGGAGTGTTTATTTTTCTTCCCATTATGGTGGGGCTCTTTTTGTTTGCTTCTACTTCTTAAATTGATCTGTTTTGACTTTTTGACTTTGTGGTGTGAACTTCTATGGTAGGAAACCTGTGAGATTCAGTGGTACAGCCTCCTTTATTACCTGAACTTAATGTTTTTGGTCTGCCATTTATGCCTTTTATGCTGGTTTTCTGGATGTAATTTGGTTTTGATTGTTGTTGGGTGTTTCTTTGGTCATCCTTCCCTCAAGCTTGTTGACTGAGGGTCACTCCATCCACCACATCTTGTATTCCGTTGTGCAGTTGCAGACAGGTTGTGCTGAAACTGGTTCTGTCTGTCTGAATTTGTATGACTTCTCTCTTGCTATTGCTCAGTTGTTTCTTCCAGGTGGTTTCTCCACAATTGAGTTGTTCTTCCAGATTGGCCCTAGGAGGAGGTCAGTGTCACTTTCATTCACTCCTCCTCCATCTTCTCTCTCAAAAGTTTCTTATATAATGACATATGACATGCTTGGTGATCACAGTAACAACTTTTTAAAAAACTTAATTCAACTTAGTAAATTTGAAGATCTAATTGGCTTATTAAGCAATTCATGAATCAGTCAACATCCCTTCTAGCAACTAGATGATTTATGTTTCTATAATAATGATTGATGCTGAGTGTCTTTCCATGTGTTTGTTCATTATTTGTATATACTCTTTGAGAGGTATCTTTGCATATGGATATCCAACTTCTCTGAGCATATTTGTTAAGCTGGCTAAAATTTGCTTATCTTGTAATCCTTGTTGAAAATTACCTGGCCATATATGTATGGTTTTATTTCTGGTCTCTCAACTTTATTTCATTGGTATATATGTCTATCTGCACACCAGTACCACACTATTTTGGTTACTGTATTTTTGTAGGGACTTTTGAAATTGTGATGTGTATTCAATGACTCTGTTCCTTATCATTTTTTTGTCTATCTGTTGCAACTTACAATACATTTAAGTTTGTATATTGACTTTTCATTTCTACATAAAAGGCCATTGGAATTTTAATAGAAATTTTATTAAATCTCTACAGTAATTGAAGAGCATTGATCTTTTGACAATATTAAATCTTCCATTCCATTAACAAATAATGTCTTGTTATTTATTTAGCCATTATTTAATTTCTTCAGGAATATTTCATAGTTTTCAGAAAGCAAGTCTTTTATTTATGTATCGTGGCTAAATTTATTCAGAGTATTTTCAGGTTTGGTTGTTAATAGCTCTGAGTATTTTATTGTAATATAAGTGACTGCAAATGGAATTGCTTTTTAAATTTCATTTTCAAATTGTTCACAGCAGATGTATAGAAACTCAAGTGATTTTTTAAAAAAGTTTTATTTATTTAATTTTAGAAAGAGGGAAAAGGAGGGAGAAAAAGAGGGAGAGAAACATCAATGTGTGGTAGCCTCTCACATGGCCCCCACTGGGGACCAGGCACGCAACCCAGGCAGGTACCCTAACTGGGAGTCGAACCAGTGACCATTTGGTTCACAACCCGCGCTCAATCCACTGAGCTATACCAGTCAGGGCAGAAACTCAGCTGATTTTTTTTCATGTTAATTTTGTGTCCTGCAAATTTGATGACTTTGTTTTTATCATTGGTAGCCTTCTTCCGTGAATTATTTTGGATTATCTATAGGTAGCATGTTATCTGTGAATAGAAATGGTTTTACTATTTCTTTTCAATTTTAAATATCTTTTATTTATTGTGAATGTCTAATTGCTATGGTTAAAACTTCTCATACAATCATCACTATCAGTTATGAAAGCAGACATTTTTGTATTGTTTCTAATCTCAGAGGGAAAAGTTCCAGTCTTCATCACAAGTGTAATGTTAGCCATGGATATTATGATATTCACTTAAGTATGCACTTAATTATGTTAGTAAAGTTTGCTTGTATTACTAATTTAATTTTTTAATCATGAAAAAATGTTGACTTTTGTCAAATGCTCCATCTGAATATATTGACATGGTCCTGTATTTTTCTCCTTTGTTTGGTTAATGTAGAATATATTAAATGTTTTTTTAACAGTAAACCAACATTCTATAACTATTATAAATACCTGCCATTTTATTTAGTTTGCTAGAATTTTTTTTGATAAATTTAGATCTGCAACTATCATTTCTTGTAATATCATTATTTGGGTTTAGTATTAGGGAATGCTGACTTTATAGAATGAGTTAGATGTATTCCACCTTCTATTTTCAGAAAATTTTCAGGAGAATTGGTATTAATTCTTTCTTATTTATTTGTTTTTACTCAGTACATTTGTTTTTATTTTGGCTTTGATTTGATTTTCTTAATGCCAAAGTATTTTCATGTCATTAATTGTATTTTTAAGAAATGTTTAATATATAGTATTGATTATGCTATTATAGTTGTCCCACTTGCCCCCTTTTATTTCCCTCCATCCTGCACACCCCCTCTCACCTGCATTCCCCACCTTTAGTTCATGTCCATGGATAGTACATATACATTATTTGGCTTCTACATTTCCTATACTATTCTTAACCTCCCCCTGTCTATTTTCTACCTATCATTTATGCTACATATTCTCTGTACATTTTCCCTCTCTGTCCTCCTTCCATTCCCCTACTGATAACTCTCCATGTGGTCTCCATTTCTGTGATTCTGTTTCTGTTCTTGTTGTTTGCTCAGTTTGTTTGGTTGTTTGTTTGTTTTTTAGGTTTGGTTGTTAATAGTTCTGAGTTTGTTGTCATTTTACGGTTGATATTTTTTATCTTCTTTTTCTTACATAAGTTGATGCGGACTCCAACCAGCAGTGTCCATGGTACTGTGGATGTGACAAGCAAATTCACATGGACTGCAGAAGTCCTGTGAAGAAAAGTGATGCCATAACCACTCTCTGAGCAAGCGAGCTCCCCAACCCTTGCCTGGACAGGCTTTTATCACTTTCTGGGAGTATTACATCAAACAAAGTTCTCATTCATTATGCTCAGGTTTGCTTTAGGTGATTACTTTTTACAGATAATAAAGAAAAGGATATTGTTGATTACTTCTTTCAGATTAACAAAGAAAAAGATGTTGTAAATACAAGAGAAAAAGTGGCTGAACTGGTTACATTCTGTCCTTGGGAAGTTTAGCACAGACTTTAGGAAGTTACTTCAAAGATATGCATTAAACATTTGTTGCCTTAATTCAGGATGAGGGAGTTTTAGAAAAAGCAAGCCTCAGAGCAGCCTAGATATAATGCAGGCCTGGTTCCCCATGGGAAAGCTGATCTGTGGGCCTGGCTCCTGTGTACCACTTTGTGCCTGGCAGTTTTCTGAACCAAGGCTGAGCTACATTTGCCATTGTCACGAGGACCAGCTCCCTATGTTTTTAGTTAAAACCACTTATAGTGATCAGACCCACAAAGCTTGCTACTTGCTGGTCTCTTATATAACCCTGGAAAAATAATTTGAAAATGCATCAAAGTACACAAAGTATTATTAGAATCAGTAAGCAACTGGTGGCTCCGAAGACCCACACTTTCAGATTAAGTCCATCAAACCGATTTTTTGGGTTGAGCCAGCTGAGATCATCAGAGGGTTTGAAAAATCTCTTGCTTAGTGAAGCGTGGAATGTCCTGTAACTGCTGGTATATTTCTAGCTGCAATTTATCAATTTGTCCCTTTAAATTGGTAGAAGAAGCCCCCCTTAGGCAATGTCGAATATTGCTTCAGAAGTACTGGCTGAAGTTCCACTGGAGTGCAGTGACGCAGTTTGGAGAACTCTGGATTGGGAGAGTCCAATGGGGTGGAGGTGGGCCATCGCCAGGGAAATCTTTTCTATGATATGGCTTCACCCTCTTCTCCGGCAGCTCCAAAGGTCCTTTTGGAGAGGAAACACAAACATTTCTTTTTTCCCAAGGTAATAGCTCAACTGGGCCTTTCCATCTTCATTCCCCTAACGTGTCTTTGTATAAGAGCAAGGGATATGGGCCTGCAGGACTGTTTTGCAGAAAGTGTTTGTCTATGGGTGACTTTAGATTATAATCGCAATTCAAAAAATCATATGTATATATTGCTAGCATGATTAAATTCCAGGGGGATGTTTCCTGACTCACCCTTTTTTGTTTATTTAATAATGTTTTAAAAATTTGGTGAGCTCTCTCAGCATTTGCTTGCCATTAGGATTATAGGGGATACTTGTTTTATTCCGAATTCCCCATTTTTGTAAGAAAGCCTGAGTGGTTTGTGCAATATATATTAATCTTGATTTCTTGTGAATGACTTAAGTGGCTGAAGGCCTCCAGCTCTAACATTCTTTGCTGATTTCCTAGTGAGGGGAGGGGACTGTGGAGCACCTGAGTAAGTGTCTGCTTGGAAAGATAGGCCCCCTACTGTTTCTGCAAGCTGCAATGAGTTTGAGCAGTGAGTTAATTACTCTATTGTTCTCAGGATCTGTTAGTTCCAAGGTCTTCAGTTAACATCTGTTTGCCAAATCATTCGAGGTTACAACCCTCTGGGGTTAACGCAAGAGTAGGGTGATTTGCATTCACCACTGAGTGAGGAGGTCCTTGCCCCAGATATTAAGTGGCGTGAGGAAGACATAAGGCTGAATTTGTCCAACTTGCCCATTCGGACCAAAACATTTAAGAGACTACACACGTTCTGGGGGTTGAGAAATGCCTTCTAGTCCAGTTATAGAAATGTAAACCGAATAGAAATCCCTTTTCCAAAACTAAGCCCACTGGCAGCCTCCCAAAGCACGGGGGCTGCTCTCACTAACCTTATGGATGACCTGGCTGGAACTGCTCTTGGTAACAGGCTGTCTGCACTAGTTCTAAGTCTGCTGCTAGGTGCTGAGTGAAACCATAGCCCCAGGGGCAGACCCAGCTCATTTGGATCATGCCTGGCTCTGGGCATGGGGAAAGGCTGTTCCTGCATGCACGGGGAGGAGGAGAGGTGAGGGGGACCAACCCCTCCTCAGCTGCTGATGTCCTTGACAGAGAGACCCGGTCCCACTGTGCTGCAAGCACGTGCACGCCTGTGCCCTGGCTGGGCTCACCAGGCAGGGCCATGACACCCACTGCAGCTGGGGCAACCCACGAGAAGGGCCCAGCTGGAATCCAAAGGTCTCTTTCCTTTTTGTCTAAGCTTTCCTGATGATGAGGGCTTCTTTGTCATGCTTTTTCCCATATTTCCAAATCTAAAGATCCCTTCTCTGGGAGACATCCAGCAGCCTTAAAAAGCTGATGAATTAGCCTAAAACATTGCTCCTATTCCTTAGAGAGCCCAGTTTCCTATGGTTGAGGATTCACAGAAACCTTTAAAGAAATTCCTTAACAAATAAAAGAACCCTTTCTGAAATTCCTCCTGCCGCAAGTGCAGCGATTACAAAACAAGTTTCATTTTCATTTTCACTCCATCTGCACCTTAAATCCTACTTCCTGCTAGTGAAAAGAATGTAGTGGGTCAAAATGTGCTGTTGGTAAAACACAATCCAGGAGGGCTGCCTGATATTCCGGGTACCCTAATCCCACTTATGGGTTTTGAGTTCTCTCCCAAGTGTCTGAAACTGCGTGGGGGGCTCAAAGCACTAGGTGACCAACCTTTTTATCATGCATTCCTGGATGAGCCAGAAGTTACATTAAATTATTTTGGAGGTCCCTATAAGGTCCCTGCACGTCTTGGGAACTGATCCCAGACACCCTCACAGTGTTATGAATCACGTAGAAACACCCAATTTCTCGGGTTGAGGGAAGGAAATGCCTTTTGTCTTCAGAGCTTGGCAAGTGCCAAACGCTCTCATACAAAACCTGTGACTCACACTAATTTCTTCTGGAAAGCTATCTTCAGAGTATGGTTGAAACCGAAACAGTCATTCACTATTCACTTTCCTTATGCAGGTGGACAAAGGGAAAACGCAAAATTGAAAGGACCGCAAGAGGCGGCCTGAAAGAATCTGCTGAGACCCTTGTAAATAGCCCTGTAACTAGCTGCTTTTTAAAAAACTGATTAAAGGGAAAGTCTTTGCTTTTTTTCCAAGCCTAAACCTAGTTGGGGGTTGTGCCACAGGGATGGGCTTGTGAGTGCTTTTACATTGTGCCTCTCGTTGCATGGACTATTACTTGCAGCTGGAGGGAAACGTAGCATTCTGTCCTGGTCCACACTCCAGCTTATCCTTTCATGGGTGTCTTCTAGCCATAACTGCCCTTGTGGCTTTTAAATGCTCGACCTGTGCCTGCTAGGTGCAGCAAATGCTTGGGATAGAGCAAGGCTCCTGCTTACTAAAGAGGGTACAGATGCAAAACGGCCACAAGAGAGGGAAAGCTTGGAAGAAATCCCTTTTCCTCTGAAATGCAACATGCCCTACAACCTTACCAGAAATCACTCTGTGTTGTCTGCCCTTACCTGAACTGATGTGCACACTCTAACCAAGTTGGTGTGTTGTCCACACTATGGCTCATAATGCTGGTTCCCTGTTCCTGGCGCCAGATGACACAGACTCCGATCAGAGGTGTCCCAGGTGTTGTGGATGTGACGAACAAATTCACATGGACTGCAGATGTCCTGTGGGGAAAAGGAACTTTTTCCTATAATAAGTCCCTTTAACACTTCATAAAATAAGGGCTTAGTGATGATGAACTCCTTTAACTTGACCTTATCTTGGAAGCACTTTATCTGCCCTTCTATTCTAAATGATAGCTTTGCTGGATAGAGTAATCTTGGATGTAGGTCCTTGCCTTTTGTGACTTTGAATACATCTTTCCAGCCCCTTCTTACCTTCAAAGTTTCTTTTGAGAAATCAGCTGATAGTCCTAATGGGAACTCCTTTGTAGGTAACTGTCTCCTTTTCTCTTGTTGATTTTAAGGTTCTCTGCTTCTCTTTAATCTTGGGTAATGTAATTATGATGTACCTTGGTGCATGCTTCCTTGGGTACAACTTCTTTTAGACTCTCTGAGCTTCCTGGATTTCCTGGAAGTCTATTTCCTTTGCCAAATTAGGTAAGTTCTCCTTCATATGTTTTCAAATAAGTTTTCAATTTCTTGCTCTTCCTCTTCTCCTACTGGCATCCCTAGGATTCGGATGTTGGAACATTTAAGGTTGTCCTCGAGGTTTCTACGTCTCTCCTCATTTTTTTGAACTCTTATTTCTTCATTCTGTTCTGGTTGAATGTCTATTCCTTCCTTTGGGTCCAAACTGTTGATTTGAATCCCAGTTTCCTTCCCATCACTGTTAGTTCCCTTTGCATTCTCCTTTATTTCACTTTTCATAACCTTCATTTTTTCCTCTAATTTGTGACTGTATTCAACCAATTCTGTGAGCATCCTGATTACCAGTGTTTTGGACTATGCATCTGATAGGTTGGTTATCTCTTCGTCACTTAGTTGTATTTTTTCTGGAACTTTGATTGTTCTTTCATTTGGGCCACTTTTTTTTTTTCTTTTGTCTCTGCATGCCTGTTACCTAGTAAGGGGTGGATCCTTAGGTGTTCATCAAGGTGGGGCAACATCACTGGGTTGTGATGCTATATGTGGAGGAGGGGTTTGAGAGAGAACAGTGCTGCTTTCTCCATTTTCTGCTGGTTTTCAGTCACTTCCCCTGTTATACACAATCAAAATGGGCCCTTCTGGTGCTCATTCCTGGGTGGGTGGGTTTGTATACATTCTAACACCTGTGGCTCTCTCCAGCAAACTCCCCTGTGAGGCTGGGAGTTTCTCCCACTGCCACCTCAACTCCCATAGGTGTTTTCAATCAGAGGCTTTGAGGCTTTATTTCCTCACACTGGAAATGTGGGTTGTGCAGTCTATCTCACTCCCCAAGTGTTCCTCCTGGTTTATCGGCATGCAAATATGCCCTGTCCGCAAGCTGCTGCCTCGCCTGGTCCTCCAGCTGCTGCCTTGTGGTGAGTGCTCTACACTTGGATGCCCATCTCTGCCCCTCCTACCGGTCTGGATGAATGTTTCTTCTTTAACACCTTGGTTATCAGAATTCCATACAGTTCGATTTTATTTCAGCTCTTGTTTTTTGTTTTTAAATTTGTTGTTGTCCTTCTTTTGGTTGTGCAAAGAATCATAGTGTGTCTATCCAAACCCCCATCTTGGCCAGAAGTCCATAATTATTATTTAAATTGTTAATAAAACTCAATAGTGAAAACATCTGGATCTGAGCCTTATTTTTAAAAACCTGTTCTTATATTTTAATTTTTAAATTATTTTGAGGTATCACTAGAGTTGAGGGCCTTTAATTTGTCCCAAAGTTGCTGAAGTAAAATCATGATAAAACATACTGCTTTTTTTTCACCTCCCCCCAAATACATGTAAAGAAAAAAAAAACTGTTTGTAGGAAAAAAAAAAAAAAAACGTTTACATGAGAAGAAACATAAACTCAAAACTTACAGATAAGACTTAGCTCTATTACTCATGTCTTTAAAAATATACTATTTTTCTTTTTCTCTTTTTTATTTTTATTGTTTTTCAGCTACAGATATTTCCCCCCATTGCTTTCCCCTGCCCTTCCCACTCCCCTCCCACAACTAATCTTCCTCCTGAGTCAAGGAACATATATAAGATTTTCTATTTTCTATTTATTCAATTTTTGTAATTTGATTATTTCTAAGAAATTTTTCATTCCATCTTAGTATTTGACTAGTTAACATACAATGTTCATAGTATTTTCTTATACTTTAAAAAAAATTTTAAGTCAATAGTAATGTTTCTAGTTTTATTTCTGACTTTAGTTATTCGTGTCTTCTCTCTTTTTTGTCGTTGGTAGTCTAACATAAGGCTTTGATTTTGTTCATCTTTTTAAAGAGCCAGTTTCTTGTTCTATTGATTATCTGTGTTTTATTTTAAGTATCTATGTCATTTACCTTTACTCTGTTTCCATTAGTTTCTTCCTTTTGTTAGCTTTCTTTTTTAACTTTCTGTTATTTTATAATCCCTAAGGCTCATAGTTAGGTTATTCATCCAAGACTTCCTTTTGAATGTATGTGATCACTGTCATAAATTTACCTCTTAATACTGCTTTCACTGCATCTTGTAAGTTTATATATGTTATGTTTTCATTTTCATTCATCCCTATGTATACTTTAAGTTTTCTTGTATCTCTAATTTTGATCTATTGTGATAAAGACTATATAGTTTAAGACTAAAAATTTGTGAATTTTTCACTTTTATTTTTTATGTTTTTTATTCACCTTGGCCAGAAAATATGGTTTGTATAATTTTATTTTTCTGAAATTTATTTTGTTGACTAATGTATATATTGGACAATGTTTCCTGTGCAGTAAATTAGAATGTACATTCTTCTTGTTATTTTTAAATGGAATATAGTTTTCTTTAAGTCCACACAGATAGATGAATCTTAGTTCACATGTACTTCCCATTACTGAAAGTCCCAAGAGGAAAAGTAAAAATGTCACAAAGTTTTTCAAATGTTTTAAGTTTTCTTTTTTGTTTTCGTTAATTTTGTGTTTCTTCATTTGTTGTGAACTTTTGGCTGTTTTCCAGAGTTCTGACAGAGTTGGTTCTGTTAATTTTGATTTTTTTTTTTTGAAATATGTATGTAAGGATGGATGTTGGGAGCTACTCACACACTATTTTTCTGATGTCACTCTAATTTTAAATCATTTCTTTAAAAAATGTATCCTCTGGAAAAAATGGCCTGAGATATCAATGTAGGCAGTACGGTCTTCCATACCTTTGCCTCAAAACCTATGCCTATAGGCCTCAAAACCTATGCCTATGATATTGTTAAACAACAACATTCACCTGAGTAATTTGAAACATCTAATTGGCTTTATTAAGTGATTTATGAATGAGGAAGCATCCCATTCAGCAAGTAGAGAGTACTTTGAGTGAGGGTTGTACAAAACACTAGGCTAGTATAAGAAGAAGGATATGGTAGGGGCGATTATTTAAAAAAGAAAAAAGAGATTATTTTTTGACTAGGATATCTTTTCAGTGGAAAGGAAGACAAGTAAATGTTTTATCATCCACTATTCTTTCTCTGGGAGGTGGAAATGACCCATATGATATACTACTTTTCTGATGATTGACCAAAAATATTTAAACTGGTGATTGGTTAAGATTCTATTTTTGGGAGAGTTTGAAACTACAATAGTTTAGGTATTAAACCTAAGTTTGATATCATGTCTTTTAGCCTAAGTAACAAGTGTTTTGGGCTTGTGGGTTTTCTCTTTAAAAATATAGATAATATAGCCCTGGCTGGTGTAGCTCAGTGGATTGAGTGCGGGCTGGGAACCAGAGGGTCCTGGTTCGATTCCCAGTCAGGGCACATGCCTGGGTTGCGGGCCAGGTCCCCATGAGGGCCATGTGAGAGGCAACCATACATTGCTGTTTCTCTCCCTCTCTCCCTCCCTTCCCCTCTCTCTAAAAATAAATAAAAATAAAATCTTAAAAAAATATATATAGATAATATATAGATATGAATTGCTGGTTCTATTTTTACATAATGAAACAGCAGCCTTGCAGGAAAACAAGAAAGTTTAATAATAAACATTCAATTTCTTCATTAAAATAAACAATATGTGGATATGAATTTTTAAAGATAGTTTATATAAAAAGCAGAAGCCACCAAATTTTAATCAACCACATTTACCATGATGATTTGTAACGCTTATAGCATGTTTATTTTCATAGCAGAAGCATTTTATGTGAGAACAGATGTATGTGTGATTATTTGCACTGAAATACACGAACATTGGAGTATTTCACTTATGTATATAATTAGTGAAAAATAAAGAACTCATTATCTCTTATATGTTTACAGTCATGGAAACAAACAATTAAAATTTGTGATGTGAACAACGGTGTTGTTAAACTTACACAAAATATACCACATTATCCTGAATCTTGAAACTTGAAAACATTATCCTGAATTTCCTGAAATTTGAAAACATCTATTTTTTAAAGACTAATGAAGATGAAAAATTTACCCAGAAGTTGGTTTTGTCTTTGTATTTCTTAACTTTTTGATATTTTTTCAGTTATTTACTTATGTTTTAATAAAAGAAAGGGGAAAAAAACAGTATAAGAGACATAGATCAAGAAGAGAAAATCACCTTCATTCATGATCTGGTAAATCTTTGTCACATTCATCTCTATTTAGATATTAACTCCTTGCTGGTCATAGGACAATTAAGCATTAGCATTTTCTACAAATGAGATGTAATCTTCCTGTAGCCTTACCCATTTTTATGCAAATGGAGGATATATTTGTTTATCATATCCATCTCCAAATCTTTTTTTAGTCTTAAATATATGGACTTCAACAACAAGACAGCATTTCAATGCTTTATAACAGTCCTATTACACTCATTGTGTTCATCAATATCAATGTCTCCTAGAATACTTTTGATACATTTTCTTTCAAACCTTATTTTCTTCTTCCCCCACAGTCACACTTAAGTAATGACCTTCCCCCAACCCCAAGACACTGTGAGCCATTATAAGAGAACATTCACTTATAATGGCTCCATTCTGAACTTGCCAACTATATATTCTACATTTCCCACTGCTATGCCTCAGCCCTCCCTGAGTTTAACCCAGTTTTATACCCAGCCCAGATCTTTCCTAAAATTCTAGGCATGTAACTGCAGGTGGCTGTTCATCAACTCCATTTGTAAATAAACTAGGTAGGAAACTTCCTGTCAAGGTGGGAAATGAGGTAAACACTGTGTTATTCTCTTCACACAAACACATAAAATTAACAACTAAATTATAGAACAATGACCCATGAGAAACACCTCAACAGAACCCTTGTAACTAAGGATATAAAGAAGAGGGCACCTCAAAACTCACAAGAGATGCAGAGACATGAAACAGAATGTTCCCACATGCATGGGTGGCCCTGAAGAACTGAGAGGAGTATATCAACTGTAGAGGTTCCCACAGAGGAAAAGGGGTCCAAGATTCCCCACCCTGGACCACAGGAGCTGAAGGGTCCCCACAGCATCTGTTTGTGAAACAAGCAAATATTTCATCTGGGTTAGACAGAGGGATGCTGGGGTTGCAAGTGTTTCTCTTAAAGGACCCATTAACAGTGTTACTCACTGACTTGACTCACTCACTTGGATCTCCAGTGCTGTGGCACCAGCTCAAAACATGCTATAGACATATGGAGAGATATCAAATTATCTGTCTTCAAAACAAGGACTGAAGGAGCATCTCTCTCTGGCCTAAAGTGATGATCGGTGCCACTGTTCTTTTGTTGAGCCACCACACCTAGCCAACAAGTGGCACCATTACTTTGGGGTTTTTTGAGCTTCCCCCCATAAAGTCTGTAGGATTATTTCTTTATTGATCCCTCCCCGACCCAAGCATGCAGGTTCAGGTAGATGCCAAATCTGAGTTTCTATCAAATTTGTCCCATCGTAGTTATTCTCTGACACCTGACCATCCCAACTAATGCACAAGTGAGAATCTCTTTCAGCAGCTCTTACTCACAAGCGGGTGGTATCAGCTGCTGTGTACTTCCATAAAAATATCTGAAAGTGACACAACCCCCTAATAAGCAATATTGGCCCCTGTGTGCCTCACATCTTTTGCTAAGTGGCCCCTGGGCTGACACTAGGTGTAGCCATCCCAATTTCTCAGCTGAGCTCCTCCGAAAGGCTTCCTACCCAAGCAAAGGCAGTTATAAAATGCAAAAGACTTTGTAACTCCTACGAGGAGGCCCAGGGCCTGCACCAGAGGTCCTCCCAAGAGGCCCAGAAGCAACACACCCGGTAGTTGGTTTCAGACCATAACAGAGGACCACCATCCATTTACCTTCACAAATGAACACCTAAAGGGTGAACTGAGCAAACACCAGAGCCCTAATATAACAAATCTCACTCTTTGGGGTCAGTCCCTCAATACAGCTTGACTGCTATAGTCACAGAGAGTGAAAATATCCAGTAACCTGAGGCTCAATCCCACCCTTGTGCCAAGGGCAATCAAGGCTCAACTACATTAGAAAGGCATATACAATCCATACAACTGGCACCCCTAAAGCACTAGGCTCAGATGGCGAGGAAGACCATGTCATTGGGCCTCATAGGACACCTATTACAAAGGTTACTATGCCAAGACTGGGAGATGTAGAAGATCTCCCTAATATGTAGAAAGAAACACAGGAAGGCAGTCAAAATGAGGAGATAAATAAATATGTCTAAAATAAGATAACAGGACGAAACTCCAAAAAATAAGAACTAAACAAAAGGGAGGCACATAACCTACCAAATAAGAGTCCAAAACATGGTTATAAGAGTGTTCAATGAACTCAGGGGGAGAATAAACAAACTAAGTGAGAACTTACACACAAAAAAGAGAAACTCTAAAAATGTAGTAGTGGAAAATCAAGAATAAAATAATTAAAATTAGAATATAATTCTACCCTGGCTGGGTCGCTCAGTTGGTTGGAGTGTCAACCAGTACACCAAAGGTTGTGGGTTAGTTTCCCTGTCACAGCACATAGCTAAGTTATGAACTTGAATCCCCAGTCAAGGCGTGTGTGGGAGGAAATTGAACAATGTTTCTCTCACATTGATCTCTCTTTCTCTCTCTCATTCTCTCTGAAATTAATAAAAACATATCCTTGGGTGAGAAATAAAAAAAAATAGAAGAATACATTAGATGGAATCAACAGTAGATAAAATGAAGAAGAGACTCTAATTAGTATTCTGAAAACAAGATAGTAAACACCAAATTGAAATGGCAAATAGGGGAAAAAGAATATAAGAAAAATGAGGATAGTTTAAGGGGCATCTGAGATCTCATTATTCATAATAATATTCATACTAAAGTGGTAGAAGAAGGAGAGTGAAGGGAAAAGATTGAAAACCTATTTGAAGAAATAATGAAAAAAAGTTCCTAACCTGGTAAGGGAAATAGACATACTAATCCAGCAAGTGCAGAGAACCCAACCAGATAAACCCAAAAAGGCCCGCACCAAGACACATCATAATTAAAATCCAAATGTTAATGACAAGGAGAAAATCTTAAAAGCACCAAGAGAAAACTAGTTAGTCACCTACAGGAGAACTCCCTTAAGACTTTCAGCTGATTTCTCAACAGAAACTTTGTAGGCCAGAAGAGATTGACACAAATTATTCAGAGTGGTACAAAGCAAATGCCACAACAATATTACTCTACTGAGCAAGTTGTCATTTAGAATAGATGAGATGTAAATTGCTTCCCAGATAAGAAAAAGCTAAAGGAATTTAACAACACCCAACCAGTATGAAAATAAATGTTAAAGGTACTTATTTTTTAAAATTTATTGTTGTTCAGTTACAGTTGTCCCGCTTTTTTCCCCATTGCTCTCCCTTACCCCAACCCACTTTACTCCCACAGTTAATCCCCCTATTCTCTCTGCCCACAAGTCCTCTATTTGTGTTCTTTTGATTGCCTCTTACTCTTCTTTCCCTGTTATCTCCCTCCCCCATCTTCTCTGGTCACTGTCAGTTTGTTCTTTATTTCCTAGTCTCTAGTTCTATTCTGCTCATTTGTTTGTTTTGTTGATTAGGTTCCACTTATCCGTGAGATTATTTGGTATTTGTCTTTCAATGCTTGGCTTATTTCACTTGGTATAATATTCTCCAATTCCATCCATGCCATTGTGATGGGTAGGAGTTCCTTCTTTCTTTCTGCTGTGTAGTATTCCATTGTGTAAATGCACCACAATTTTTTGATTCACTCATTTACTGATGGGCATTTAGGCTGTTTCTAGTACTTGGCTACTGTAAATAACATTGTTATGAACATTGGGTTGCACAAGTTCTTTTAAATTGTTGATTTGGGATTCTTAGGGTATAATTCCAGCAGTGGGATCACTGGATCTAAAGGCAGTTCCATCTTTAGGTTTTCAAGGAGATTTCATACTGTTTTCCACAGTGGCTGCACCAGTCTGCATTCCCACCAACAGTGCACTAGTGTTCCCTTTTCTCTACAACCTCGCCAGTACTTGCTGTTTGTTGGTTTGTTAATGATGGTGATTCTAAGTGGTAGGAAGTGGCATCTCATTGTGGTTTTAATTTGCATCTGTCTAATGGCTAGGGATGTTGAGTATTTTTTATGTGTCCATGAGCCTTCTGTATGTCCTCCTTGGAGAAGTGTCTGTCCAGGTCCTTTGTCCATTTTAACAGGAAGTTTGTCTTCCTGGTATGGAGTCATGTGAGTTCTTTATATATTTTGGAGATCCAACCCTTGTCTAAGGTATTAGTGGCAAATGTGTTTCCCATTCAATTAGTTCTCTTTCCATTTTTTTGATATTTTCTTTATTCATGCAAAAACATTTTAGCTTGATGTGGAATTCTTTAAGAAGAAGAAGATGGATCTGGCTGGGTAGTTCAGTTAGTTGGAGCATTGTGCCAATGTACAAAGGGTACAAGTTCGATATCGGGTCAGGGCCCATACAATAGTCAACCAATGAATGTGTGGGTGGGTGGAAAAACAAATAAAAATTTCTCTTTCTCTCTCTTCCTCTCTCAAATGAATAAATAAAAAAAGAGAATGAGGAAAAGAGCTAAAATATGAATAATAAAATGGCAGTAATTTTATACTTATCAATAATTACTTTAAATGTAAGTGGGTTAAATGCTCAAATAAAGAACATAGTGTATCCTGGCTGGTGTAGCTCAGTGGATTGAGCGCAGGCTGGGAACCAGAGGTTCCTGGTTCGATTCCCAGTCGTGGCACATGCCTGGGTTGCGGGCCAGGTCCCCAATGAGGGCCATGTGAGAGGCAAGCATACATTGCTCTTTCTCCCCTCCGTTCTCCTCATCTGAAAATAAATAAATAAAAAATCTTAAAGAAAAAGTTATCTGTAAAAAAAAAAGAACATAATGTAGTTCAATGGATTAAATAAGAAACCTATGCATATGCTGCCTATTAGAAATCTACTACAGATCAGAAGTCAAACACAGACTGAAAAGGAAAGAATGTTGAAAAATATTTTATGCAAATAAAAATGAAAAGAAAAAGCCTGGATAGCAATATTTATCAGATAAAGTAGACTTTATAACATAGGCCATAACAAGAGACAAAGAATGGCATTTTTATAGAATAGTAAAGCTATAGAAGCAACCTAAGTATCTAATGATAGACAATTGAATAAAGAAGATTTGGTACATGTATGCAAGAAAATATTTCTGAACTATGATAAAAAGTAAAATCTTACCAATAGCAAAATTGATGGAACTAGAGGGTATTATGCTAAATGAAATGTCAGAGAAGAACAAATATCACATTATGTCAACTGTATGTGAAATCTAAAGACCAAAATAAATAAACAAAATGGAAACAGACTCATAGGTACAGAGAACGAACATGACTGTCAGAGAGAAGGAGAGTTGGAGGACTGGATGAAAAAGGTAAAGGGATTGAGAAGTGCAGATTGGCAATTACAAAATAGTCACAAGGATTTAAAGTACAGCATAGAGGATATAATCAGTAATATTGTAATAACTATGCATGGTGCCAGGTGGGTACTAGACTTATGGAGGGGGTCACTTCATAAGTTATATAAATGTTTAACCATAATGTTGTACACATGAAACTAATATAAAATTGAATGTCAAATGTGATTTAAAAACAAAACTAAAAATAAAAAAGAAAGTAAATAGGTGCCTCAAACATTTTTAAATAAGGTTTGTTTTGTATTAAAACATAAATAGTTAAAAGTGTATAAAATATAATGGTACAGCTTAATTTCTAAAAAAATAGCACATTGTTAATAGGAATGATAGAAGCCCTTCTTTTGTCTTTTGCCAATAAGTATCAATGACCAAGTTATTGATATCCTAATTTCTAACATAGGCTATTTTTGTCTGTTCTATACTTTACCTAAATCAAATCACCCAGTGTTTACTCTTTTGCAACTATTTAACATCATTTGCAGGGTGCATTTAGGATGTCACAAATAGTTGCATAGCTGTAAAATAGTCCCATTGTATAAATATAAGTTATTGCTGATCATTATTCTTTGATTCTAGTGTTGGAGTATTAGTGCTTCTATAAAATTTTTTGCATATATCTTTCGGTAAACAATGGTTTACCAAAAGTTTGTTTAGTTTTGGCAAACAAACAATGATGTTTGGCATATATGTAAAAGTGGAATTCTTGAACATGTATATGTCTTTCTTTAATAGACATACCTAGATATTTTTCCAATGTAATACAAATTTACCCTGTTTTATGAAAAAAAGAAAGAAAGGGAAGAGAAGGGAAAGGGAAGGGATAAGGAAGGGAAAGGGAAGGGAAAAGAAAGGGAAAGGGAAGGGACAGGAAAGAAAAGGAACAGGTCCAAAATGGAAGCATTTGCTCCCAGACTGGAAAGTAAAAATTATTGCAGTATTCAATCTCTCCCAAGAATATGACTTTTAAACAGTTAATATATTTCTTGATTAACAGTTGGGAGGTAGTCTGCATGATAAAACTCATATCTTTCCCTTCCTCCCAACAGAAGGTATTACTTCTTTTGCTAATACTTTTTTCTCCACCTTCCACTGCCTATAAAATCCTTCCATTTTGTACAACCCCTCTGAAGATCTTCTAGCTGCTACATGAGATGGTGCCTACTCATGAATCACTTAATAAAACCAACTAAATCTTCAAATTTACTTGGTTGAATTTTATTTTTAACAATATTTTCATCATCAATTTATCATCTTTAATCTCAAAGATAACATGTCTAAAATAAAATCTTTTTTGCCTCCCATAAATCAGTCTTGTCATCTACCAGTTGACTAAGTGGTAAATTTATTTTTCTGTTTGACCGTCTGTGCCAAAAATCAACCTTGACATCATCCTCAACTTTTCTTTTTCTTCCTGCTGTATTTCAAATAAATACGCAAATCTAAAGCTTCTCTTAAAAAATTTAAAATATATATGGTAACATGCATATGTATATAAATAGTAAATAACATATAAATACATATATTAATACAACCACTTGGTCTAAGCTACAATTATTTCTTGCCTTATTTTTAAGTACCTACATATTTTTGTTATTTCTCTCACAGTCTATATTCTCCAATGAGCAACTAGACTAATTATAAAATATAAACAATATGTTGTCCTTATTGGAGTCTCATCTCACTAAAAGAAAGATTCTTATAACGACCTACAGACCAGTCATTATAACACCCCTTATTTCCTATCTATCACATTTCCTACCACTTTCCCCTTTGCCAACTACAACAGGACCTCTATTAACTTTGTTTCTATAATATGATGAGAAAAAAATATTGATTACTAGCTAGAGTCACAATGTGGAGTCTGCACATTCTGCCGATGTCTGGGAGCCTTTCTCTGGGTACTCAAGTTTCCTCTCACAACCCCCAAAATGTGTATGTGAGGTAAACTGGCACATCTAAAAGTCCCAGTCTGAGGGAGAGAGTGTGTGTGGTGTGTTTAAGTGTACCTTGCAATGGAAGGGCTTCCTTTCCAGAGTGAGTTCCCACTTTGCACTCTCAGCTACTAGGATAGGCTCTAGCTACCCTCAACCCTAAACTGGCATAAGTAGTTTGTCAAATAGCTGTCTATCTTTTTTATCAATCTTTCTTAAATATATATATTCCTAATGTTTATTTTATTTTTTTAATTTTTTTAATTTTTTGTTTAATTACAGTTATTTGCATCCTCTCCCCTCCCCTCCTCCCTTCCCCTCCCGTCCCACCTCCCCCTAATGTTTATTTTAATATTAAAAGTGCCTTAGGTCTTTTTTTTAGGAGTTGGTAATATTCTTGTGACAAGGAATATGTCTTAGGAGCTTAACTCTTCTTTATATTGATTAGCTTATGGTACAGTTGGTTTCATTATACCAATTGGTTTTCTTGCTTCACTTAAAGGTACAGCTTCCAGTAACTTCTTGACTATATTAAGTAAGGAATCACTGTATGCCCCAGCCACACTGGAATCCTTGCTCTTGCTCATATACGCCAAGCATACCCTTATCTCTGGTTCTTTACATGTTATTTTTTCACCCAAGTGTGCTTACCCATATAACCAGTCTCCTTTCAAAGGTTACCTCAATAGAAAATAAATATTAGCTCCTGAAAATCCCCCTGGCATTCCCTTTTCCTTTACTTTCATCTTTCTGTAGAGCAGTGATTGAAATAATTTATCTTTATATGCCTAATAACACTATAAATATGCACAGAAAAATTATAAATTTGTTTTATTAATGTTTCCCAATTACCTAAAACAGTGCCTTGTATAGAGGGGGTGCTTATATAAAGTACATTTGTGAACAAATGGATTTGTCAATAGGATCCTTAGTAGTAAGTAATTTTCAATATAGAGTGATAACCCCAAATTATCTTTAAGAACTGGAAAATATTTAAAAAATTATTTAGTCCAAATTCTTCTGTTCAAACTAATCATAAAGCAGATAGATGTTAAGCAATATAAATGCATTAAAAATGTAAAATAGAGTCCTGGCCAAGATAAAGGCATAGGTAGAAATGGTTCACTAACTCACACAACCAAAATAAGGATAAAAACCAATTTAAAAACAATAAACAACCAGTACTGCCAGGATATCATACTGCATGGAACTGCAACAAACCAAAGAGTCAAACATTCATCCACACTGGTAGGAGGTACAGACATGGGTAGACAGAGAGGATGAGTGGGAAGGTGGTGGACTGCACAGGCAAGGAGGGGCTGTCTGATCAGGAAACTAAACACTCAGAACCTCTAGCTGTAAAATTCTGTGGGGGTTGAAATGGTGGGAGAAACTCTCAATCTCATGAGAGAGTTCGTTGGAAACTGGGGCTAGCACAGAGTGAGGAAGCGACATTGTTCCCTGTGTGATGTTCTCCCTATAGACAGCACCACAACACAGCAAAGAGGGTTGCCCCGCCTGGGTGAATAACTAAGGCTCCACTCCCTTACAACATAACAGGTGCACTGAGAATAAGAAATATGGCCCCAATGAAAGAATAGATCAAAACTCCAGAAAAAGAGCTAAGTGATGAGGAGATAGATAACCTATCTAGTGCAGAGTTCAAAATACTAGTAATCAGGATGCTCACAGAATTGATTGAGCTCAGTCACAAAATGAAGGAGGAAATGAAGGCTATGCAAAGTGAAATAAAGAAAAATATACAGGGAGCCAAGGAAGGAAACCAGGACTCAGATCAATGACTTGGAACAAAAGGAAGAAGGGAACATCCAACAAGAACAGAATAAAGGAACAAGACTGCAGAAAAATGAGGAGAGGTTTAAGAACCTCTGGGACAACTTTAAGCACTGCAACATGCAAAATTATAGGGGTGCCAGAAGGAGAAGAAATTGAAAACTTACTTGAAACAATAATGAAGGATAATTTCTCTAATCTGGCAAAGGAAATAAACTTCTAGGAAGACCAGAAAGTCCAGAGAGTCCCAAAGAAATTGGACCCAAGGAGGAACACATCAAAGCACATCATCATTAAGTTAAGATTAAAGATAAGGAGAGAATCTTCAAAGCAGCAAGAGGAAAGGAGATAGTTACCTACAAGGGACTTCCCATAACAATATCAGCTGACTTCTCAAAAGAAATCTTACAGGCAAGAAGGGGCTAGAAAGAAGTATTCCAAGTCATGAAAGGAAAGGACCTACATCCAAGATTACTCTATCCAGCAAAGCTTTCATTTAGAATGGAAGGGCAGATAAAGTGCTTCCCAGATAAGGTCAAGTTAAAAGAGTTCATCATCACCAGAAAAAAGCCCTTATTATTTGCAATGTTAAAGGGACTTACCTAAGAAATAGAAGATCAAAAACCATGAACAATAAAATGGCAAAAAATAACTCATAACTATCAATAAATGAACCTAAAAAAACAAAAGCAAAACTAAGCAAACAATTATAACAGGAACAGAATCACAGAAATGAAGATCATATAGAGGGTTATCAGTGTGTAGGGGAAGGAGGAGAATAGTGAGGAAAGGTATAAGGAATAAGAAGCAAAACTGTCAGGCATAAAATAGACAGGGGGAGGTTAAGAATAGTATAGGAAATGGAGAAGCCAAAGAAGTTATATGTACAACACATGGACATGCACTAAAGGTGGGGATTCTGGGGAATGGTGGGTGCAGGGCAGAGGAGGGATAAAGGGGTGAAAAAATCGGGACAACTGTAATATCATAATCAATAAAATATACTTCAAAATAAATAAAAAGGTAAAATAACTAGAAGATTTTCTATAAGGCTAAACATTTGTATTTCTAAAATATTAATTATTTGTATGAGTTATATATTAAATAGTATAAATTTCTGATTCCTTATATAAATTTGTTTAACATGATTCAATATTTATAAATATATTTTGGTTATTCTAGGTTGTCATTAGATACAGAAATGATTGCTGTAAACTACAATAACATTAGAAATTCTGAATTTTTATACTTCCATTTTTTATATTACATTTACATGCCAATGGCAGGATGTAGGTGATTAGATATTTCTGAAGTAGTATAGTTGTGACTGTGATGTAATCTTAAAATTTTCTCAGTATGAACCATATTAACACACTTGAGTTTTAAAATATCCAGTTTAATTGTGGTAGCAATTAGAAAAAATCATTAGAGATTATTTCTGCATGCATTTTAATAAATATCTAGGTTAAGTGCTCCTTCAATACAAGTTGAAATTTACTGGTTTGACAGAAGCAAAAAGACCTTTATCCCCTTCATTACTTTATTTTTTACTTCAGGTTATTGCATATTTGGCATTGAAATGCTTTCCCCTTTTATCATATACACATATAAAATAATAAGAAGTACATACACTTTTGTCTCTTCCTCCTGGTTCCTGACACAGGGCTCCTAAAACCCTTATAGATTCCTAAGTGATAAGAGCATGAGGAGCATGTTTGTTCTATTGAAGTGACTCTGGGTAGATTTTTGGAGGCTTTCTAGATGGAAGTTGGTCACCAGAAAAATGAAGTCATGATTAGAAGCTTAGAATATCAGCCCTATGACTCATCCTCAAATAGGGAAGTAAGGTTGGAAATGGAGTTTATAATTGGTCATGCCTAATTGAGGAACCTTCCATAACATCCCAGTAGTATCAGATTCTTTGAAGAGTTTCTAGGTTGATGAACACATCCACATATTAAAAGGGTAACATGCAAAAGCTCCTTTACTCAGAACCCTCCAAGACCTGTTAATCTGTATGCTTTGTAAAATATTTTATTTCATTTTTTAGAGAGAGGGAAGGGAGGGGATAAGAATGAGAGAGAAACATCTATGTGAGAGAGAAATATCGATCTATCAGTTACCTCCCAGATGCTCCCAACCAGCAACCTGGCCTGCAACCCAGTCATGTGTTCTGACTGGGAATCAAACTGGCGACCCTTTGATTCACAGGCCAGTGCTCAACCCACTGAGTTACACCAGAAGGGATGTTTTTCTGTATGTTTCATCTTATTCTTTAATAAACTAGTAAACATAAGTGTTTGCTGAATTTTGTAAGCTGTTCTAGCAAAAAAAAAAAATCAAATCCAAAGGAAAGAGATCATTAGAACCTCCAATTTGTAATCAAGTTGGACAGAAGTTGCAGGTAACCTGGGGACCCACTACTTGCAAGTGGCATCTAGAGGAAAAGGGCAGGCAGTCTTATGGAACTGAACTCTTATATTTAATGCTATCTCTTGGTAGATAGTGTCAGAACTGAATTAGATTTTAAGGGTATGGGCAAATTCCCCACATATTTGAGGAGCATAAATTTCAGAAGTGAAGTATTTTGTGTGAAAGTAAAGGAGAAAGATGCAGGAGACAAATTGTAGGTTTTCTGTGGGGATTCTTTCCACACACATGTAAACACGCATGTTCTGGAATTTACGTGTTTTGAGCTCAGCTCCGCGTGATTCCTATGTGGGCAAGTGTGGATCATGTCTGTGGAATAGGAATTCTCTAATAGGAATTTGGCAAAGATGTATCTTAAGAGATTCTGGCTTGCTGAGCCCTGTTTAATATATTACCCTGGTCCTGTCTGCCACCGGACCTGAATTTACACCCTAATGCTCTGCTAATGAGTAAACCTATCCTGTTCTGCTTAATCCCATGAATAATCATCCAATGTAAATGTGTCCCAAAACTTTAATAAAAACCCCAGCTAAGCTACCCACGAGGCCTTTTCCCAAGATGGAGGAATTGGTCCCGTGGCTCCGGACTCTCTTTCCCGGCATGTCTCGGTATGAGATTCTTTCATTCATCAAGTTGCGGTCACACACGGGTTTCGGCAGGGACGAAATCCCCACAACAGATGGCAGCCCAAATGTGGGGCATCTGAGGCTCTGAGCCAGACCAAAAAACTCCCCGCCCTAAGATAGGAGTGATCAGCCCTGGCAGGTGGGGTCCCTACGACCCTCTGAGTCGTTCCAGGGCAGGAAAGGAAGAGAGAATCGGTACGAAAATGTTTTATGGTCATGTTAATGTAATATATAAATTTTATTAAGTAATTATAAGGAAGGGATCGTTTTTCTTCTCTCTCAGGCATCCTTGTCGAATGCGTGAGGAGAGTGAGAACCGAGGTCTTTTCATTTAAGCAACTTTACAGGCAAAGTCTAGCAGCTTGCCTGCGAAAATTGCATTTTAACAAAAGCTGTGGTGCGCGCAACTCGGCCTCGGAGCAAGCCGGCCCCGACGGGAGCCAGCGAGGGGTGCAGAACCCCTTGCCGCCCCAGAGCGCGTGCGGTGCGAGGCAGGGAGAAAAGCTCCCGAGGGCAGAGGAAGGCACCCTGGTGGGGCCACGAGCCCATGCCCTCAGAGAACAAATCTCTCCGCGCAGCGACAGCACGCGTGGCGCGGGGTGGGGGAGGGGTTGAGAGAAAATAGCAAACTAATAAAAAGCAGCAGGCAGAGGAAGAGAGTGCCAGGTGAAAAAAATTAAAAAAACACACCTGTTTTAACCTGCTGCGGAACAAAGAGAGAAAGCCTGATTTCTTTTCCATCTGTTTTGGCAGGGGCCCCAAGTGTCCAGCCCGGGCAGCGGGGCTTGACCTCGACCTCAGCCGGCCAAACGGTTCCGCCCAGCAGTGGCCGCGACGCAGCCTGGGCCCGCGAGCCCCTCCCTCCGCCTCTCCCCGCCAGGCGCCCGGTAGGCTGCGAGCGCTCCCTCGCAACTGAGGGCCTGCGGGCGGCCCTGGTGGTGGACACAGGGGCCAGGCCAGTGCTGTGCTGGCTGAAGGCGCTGGCGAATCCGATGAGCATGGCGCAGCTGTGGCGCCTAAAAAAACATCGCTACAGCGCTGCGGGCATCTTGGTGCTAGAGCCGCCACTGCAGCTACCTGGCTACTCCAGTAAATCCCGCTCTGGGCCGCCCCCCCACCCCCACGTACAAGTGAAATGGCCGCTGGAAGCAAAAACTACCAAGGCCGGAGCCCCTATCTAATGACGTCACAAAGACATGCCTCCCAGACAGCTAAAAAGAAAACCCAGCATCAGATTTTCCCTAGGTCTCAGAATTCACCCTGATCTCTGCATTTAACCCCAGAAAATTATAACCTTAGGTAATTTTAAAAATAGATGTTACTGTTCATTTTTAAGTAGTGAATAATCTAACCTAAAGTTTTCAAGGTTTTAATTGTTTTGGATTATTGGGACAATGTTTTAACCTAATTCAGCTTCTTAAAAATACTAGATGTTTTCCTAATATATGGATTTTCTGCATTTAATTAAAAACATGTTAGGTAAAAGTTAGAATGACATCAGGTAGCAGAAAATAACATTCTAAAGCTACCATTTATTAAAATTAAGACTAATTATTTCTATAAAATTTAAGTAAAATATTAAAAAAGCATATAGCAAATGGATGAAACCTGCAATACCTCATAGCAAGACTGTGAATTGTGTATGTTGTAAGAAAGTTCAAATAGGTTGTGAATGGTCAATGAAGATAGAATTAAGAAAGTAGTGAAAGGATGCCCTGGTGTAGCTCAGTGGATTGAGCATGGGCTGGGAACCAGGCAGTCCCGGTTCGATTCCCAGTCAGGGCACATGCCTAGGTGCCTAGGTTGCAGGCCAGGTCCCCATGAGGGTCATGTGAGAGGCAACCATACATTGCTGTTTCTCTCCCTCTCTGTCTCCCTCCTTTCCCCTCTCTCTAAAAATAAATAAAATCTTAAAAAAAAAAAAGAAAGTAGTGAAAGGAAAGAGATTGTAGGGGAAGGAAGGAAGAAGGAAAGAGTTGGACAGAGATTGGTGTGGTACCAGGTAGTGTGAAATAAAATTAAAGAAAGAGAAGCTTAGTAGGCATCTAAGTTATCCAATCATTCCATCGACCCCCTCAGAGTTGCCTCTTGGTAAGAAGCTCGGGGCTGTAGGTGGGAGGTGTGAGTGATACCTTCCTGAATACCCAGTGTAGCAAATAAAGGTAGTTTCTAAGGGGTCATGTTGTTTACTTTGAAACGTGGGATCAAATAGTTAAAAAGCTCAAGAATGTATCTTTTTCCAATCTAATTCCTCGTATCTTTTTCCAATCTAATTCCTCCTTGCGCCAAAGCCGTGACCTTTTTTATTATAAAAATGAAATACAAGTGTACAGTCTTCCGGAAAAAACTAGCCACTTTTTGCGGAAAACAAAACACCAATTTTTAATTCATTATTGGGGAAACTGGCTACTTCCCCGGAGGAAAAAAAAAATTAACTAACCATAGTCACAAAAGGCCCTTGGCAAGTAATGTTTCACCGGAAGAATATGTTAGGTCCTAAAAACAATTCAAAAATTATGAAAGCCTTGAATTTTCAGCCAGGCATTTAGCTAATTGTCAGAAGTTTACTTTTAATCTTCCATCAGAAATTCTTAAGCAACCATATCAGAAATAACAGTAAAAATTTATGCCTCAAAGAATAAAAAGAGGCCCCATGTTATATCAAATATTTGTTAATATAGCCTTGTCCTCAATTAGAAAAAATCATCCAGATGTTTATATTACCCACTATATAAATAATATTTCATTAGCTCACCAAAGTCAAAGTTATTTACAAACAGTTTTAATTAAGGTTTATAAAAATATAATTCTACATCTCTTTCAAGCCTTTTTCCTATTTACTTATAAGACAATAAAAAAGGCCAGGTGTAGGTTTAATTTGGGGGAAAAAGGGTACCTCTGTGATTTTTCCACAGAATGCACAAGATCCCCACCACTCAACTTTGTGCTCCAAGATGCTTAGTCCCCTGGCTGCCCCAGGAAGCCACTGGCAGCCTGTCTCCGGTCTCCCGGCTGCATTCCAGCCCCTGAAGAAAAAACCCTGTAGACTCAATGCTTTCTGCATCTCCTGACTACTAAAGAAACTCCAAAATTGCCGCATCGCCAAATCCCCTCACATCACTAGGACCCCTACTTTGGGTCGGTAACAACACTCACCAGCCAGATAATTATTACCCTATTTACTGTCTTTAAGGAAATCTTATCAACTTATAGCTTATTCTATTTAACTAATAAAAGGGCATTCTCTGGCAATCAGGGTGCCAGATTCTAGCCAGTAACAGTACTACTATCTCAAAATTCTCCCTATACTGTCTATAATTCTCTGTAATTTTAATAAGTATAATATACAAGACTTCATACAATATAAACTTCAAATTTATTCCTACAATTTACAGTTAAAAAATTAGGAATTAATCTGATGTTATAATTTAATTATTAATCTGCTCCTCAAAAATATCTTTTGAGGAAAAATCCAAAACTTAAGAAATATAATTAATATAGCATATAAAGATATTTTCTAAAATATCATACAATTTATTCATTATGATTTTTAAGACATAATATGTTAATCATAGACCAAACTACTAAAATCTTATCTATATCCCAAATTTATATAGAATAATATCTATGATATTATTCAATACTAGGTATCTACCACAACAGCTTTTCCCAAATAGATATATAAATCTGTTATATGCCCACCAACTTTGCCAGGGCTGAAATATTTTTTAATAATAAATAAAAATAAAACATAAACACGGGTCTTATATGTAAAACTTTGCATAAAACACCCAGGTTGTTCTTAAAATCTGTAACTAATCTCTTAATAAAAAGTGGCCAATTTTCAGAGAGAATCAATTAATTATATATATTACTAAAGCCCTTGGCATTTATTCATCTTTAGCCAAAATTCCTTACAAACTTTAAACCCTATTAAATATAATAAAAAAGGGGGAGAAGGTCAGAATATCTTCCCCAAAGATTTAAACACGACTCTTTTACAATTTAAAAAAATGTTTAATTCACAATATTAGTCCAAGAAATCACCCCATACAATTCAAGTCCCTAGGCCCACACCTTAGCTAGGAAGAGAAGGGTCTGTTTCTGTTTTTTCCACAGAAAAATCTCCAAAACTGCTGACAAGGAAAGCAAAGCCATGTGACAGAAGAAAGACTTCCCTCACAGCGACCTAATTTCTCATCATCAAAAGGAAATCTACTAATCCAGAATTCTCCAAGCTACACATCAAATATCTTTGAAAAAATATTCAACATCACCTATTTTTTCTACTAATCTAAAAGGACAGATTGATAAACTGTAATTGGAATTACATCAGCAATTGCAGGACATCCAACGCCTGTCTAAACAGAAAATATTTGATAGCCTCCGTGACCATTTCGGTTGGCTAAATCCCCAGACTTGGTTTAATAATGTTAATCTGAAAAAATGGGTCTTCATAGCCACTGGTTGTTTACTAATTATGTTTATAATCTGTATGCTTTGCTACATATATAAATTATTCTCCCAAGGTTATAAAAGGGACCAGCAAGTAGCAAATTTTATTAGGCCAATCCAGCTCCTAAATTCTCATAAGAAAAACAAGGGGAGATATAAAAATTCTTTTCACATGCATGAAGAATCGTAGCCCCAGGAAATCACACGTGTCTGAGCCCAGCTCCGTGTGAAGAACTACTCCCATGTGGGCTGGCGTGATCCATGCCTGTAGAAAAGGATTTCTTAAGAAAAAAGGGGGAGATGTGGAGATTCTTTCCACACGCGTGTAAACACACATGTTCTGGAATTTACGCATTTTGAGCGCAGCTCCACGTGATTCCTGTGTGGGCAAGTGTGGATCATGTCTGTGGAATAGGAATTCTCTAATGGGAATTTGGCAAAGATGTATCTTAAGAGATTCTGGCTTGCTGAGCCCTGTTTAATATATTACCCTGGTCCTGTCTGCCACCAGACCTGAATTTACACCCTAATGCTCTGCTAATGAGTAAACCTATCCCTGTTCTGCTTAATCCCATGAATAATCATCCAATGTAAATGTGTCCCAAAACTTTAATAAAAACCCCGGCTAAGCTACCCACGAGGTCTTTTCCAAGGTGGAGGTGGAAGGAAAGACCCGTGGCAGCCGGATTCTTATCTCCAAGCGTGTCTCTGGGTAAGATTGATTCATGCAATCGGGGCGGTCCACCCCATGGATTTTGCGGGTCGAAATCCACAACGGTTTTCCAATATAGCTCATAGGATGTAATGATGTTCAATTCTATCCTGACTAAAGATTCATTCAGAAAGTTCTTGTTCCCTGGTTATAAGAGAAAGGTATTGTAGGAATGTAGAAAGAAGGCACCAAAATCTAGCTTTTAAACCTGCTCTACACGTTATGTGATGACAAGAATCTCTGATATATTGTAGTGATTCACAGCAGTCTTTTGGTATGTGAAACTGTTTCATTCTCAACCTTGCCTTCATCAATTCTAAATACTTAAATATTGAGCAAATTACATCACTTCTGTGGCCTAAAATTCTTCATTTGTAGACTAAGGTAATATCATTTTGTGCTAGAATTAAATCTTGGATTACATGTTTTACATTAAATTAATAACAGCCTTCTATTTTTCTTATACAAATGTTTTACACATAAGTCATGTTGAATGTTTCTGAGTCTTTGGGGGGAGGTGGATAAGGGGAGGTTTGTTGTTTCAAACCAGAATGTTTTGTATCAAGCATGCAGGGCTTTAGTATGTCATTTCTTCTGTTTCCTGACATTTCACAGAACAGTGAAGAACATAAGAGTAATAGTTAATAAATTTACACATTAAGGATACTTTGGCTTCTGAAGATAAATGATCTGATTCCAATTCCAAGTACAATACATATCACCAGTGGGATAGATATAGATGGACTAGAATGCATTGACTGATGTTGAATAAATTTTAAAATATCCAAGATTCACTGAACCATCAATACATTTGCAAATATGTATTTCACTTAACTTTTTTTGAAGCACAGGTAACTTTTTAAAGTATAGCTAAATAAGAAGACAGCTGCAAGATGGGTGGGAGCAGAGTCCACTTCCCCTTGTGCACAGGTGGAACACCTAGCCAATCTTCTGAGGAACAGAGTGAACAGCCAACAGTATCCCAGCATATATGAAGGTTGGAGGCCAAAAATTATAGAGGACATTGAAAAATCAGATGGTAAGGAGATTTTTTGAGATGATAAGATTCCTGGGACCATCACAAGGAACAGGGTGTCTTCAGCCCCAGGCCCGGCACTTTCCAGGCCTGCCTCAGAACTCTTGGAAGAGAGCAAGGTCAACGGCTCCCTCCCCTGACAAACAGGGAGGATAGAAAGGCATCAGGACGGATCTGGATGCTTAAAGTCACTGGGAGAATGAAGATGAAAGGACAAATGCACAGGGATGGTATCCACCTGCAGAGACTGGGCACCGGCTGGGTCATTACCAGATAAATTGGGGAGCCAGGTGATGCCTGGAGAAGGTAGAAGAGTTGGGCCATGAGGAGCCCTGACTGGGATAGTCTCCAGTCTGGTTGGAAAGTTGGACTGTGAGAGAGGCTTGTGCGTGTTTGGAGCAGCAGGCTTGAAGAAGAAAAATTTGTTAAAAAAACAAAACAAAAACAGGGAGACTCTCTGTGGCTGTTTGGCGAGTTCTCCCACAGCAGCTGTCCCTGCCTCCAGGGCTGCGCCTCCACAGTTGCTGCAGCCTGGGCTAAGGGCCCACCCTTGGTGCCGCAGCCAATGCCACACACCTATCTTCCCATGAGCCTCAGCTACAGAGGGTACCTTGCCCAGCTCTCGGCCCCAGCGGAGTGCACCTGATGCCACCACCCCAGAGGCATGCCCCAGCACCTGCCACAGCAGTCCCTGTGGCACTCCTGCCCTGCAGGGCTGGACTGCCTTACTAAGAGAAAGGAAGAGGTGCCCTCTGCAGAGAGCAGCAGGGCTCAGGGAGTTAGCAGTCCACAGAAAGACTTAACTCAGTGGGGGAGCCAAACTACTCTGAAGAGACTTTGAGAGTCCCTAGCACCTAGGACAGCAAAGAGCAAGAAGGTGGTGTGTGAATTTCCCCGAACAGGTGCACCTCAAGGACAGCACAACTGGTGGACTGAAGGAGTAGGCCTGGCACAGAAGGGCACTGGGGGCCTGGCAGCAAACTGAGAAAGTGGGCAGAAAGCTTCACAACTGTGAAGAGTGCGGACTGGACCTGGCCCCCATCCTCACAAAACCACAGGAAGGGAGAAAAGGGAAACCAAACACCCCTCAGCCTGCTGCAGCCGGGAAGACCAACAGAACTTACTTGTCTGGTTGAAAGTGCAGGAGACATTTTTTTCTTTCTCTTTCTTTCTTCCTTTCTTTCTTTCTTTCTTTCTTTCTTTCTTTCTTTCTTCCTTCCTTCCTTCCTTCCTTTCTTTCTTTCTTTCTTTCTTTCTTTCTTTCTTTCTTTCTTTCTTTCTTTCTTTCTTTCTTTCCCACAAGTGAGGCAATAAGAACTGGAGCTCTGAAAGGAGAGAGTCAGACCCAAAGAGGGATTATCCCAACAACTCAGAAACTGAGACAAATTTCACTTTGCTCTTCCAGAGAATTTGCAAGTTATTGTTTATTTCTATTATTATTTTTCATTATTTTTACTTCATGTATTAGTTTTTATTCATCTTCGTTCTGTTTAGTTTTCTTCATTTTCTTTGTTTAATTGCATTGTTTGACTAGTTTTCCTTGTTCTCTCTTTCATAGTATATTTTTAATTTTCCATCTTTCATTTCACTTGTGTTCCAATAGCATACTACTGTAGGTCGTGTATTTCCTAGTCTTGTTATTCAGATCACATAGATTCTGCCATATGACTGTTGTTCCAGTATTATTGTAAATAATTGTTGTTCCATACAATTGCAAATACTACACAGCACCCCTTCCAGATCTTAGCCATGTTCACTATCTTGTAGAACTTTATTACTGTTGTGGTTAACTCCATTCTCTCATACACTATGCCTATTTTCTATACTTTCCTCTCACTATATCTCATAATCTGACCTCCTATAAACTCATTGTTGCCTGGATTCAACTCACAATCCTTCCCCCTCTAATAAGAGTCTTATCTTTTTTCTATCCTTTCTAAAAAGTGGCTAGTTGGGCGAAATATCAAGGTTAACACTATACTTGTCCAAAGGATCTCCTTTTTGTTCTTTATGTGTTGGTACTTTAAATCCCATAGAATACCCTCCCACTGTCTTAATCCATTTTGCTTTCCCCCTCCAACTGATCACATAAAAGAGTAAGTGGGAGCTGCAAACACCAGTATACCTGCTGGAAGAGAGAGCCCACCAACAAAGGAAGCACCAACAGATAATAAAAGAAAATAGTGAAGGAGGGAGTGGAAGCCACACTAACCACCACCCAGAACAAATTTGTAATTACAACTAAATGGTGGAGAAATTACCCAGAACAAACAACTGAATGATAGTAAGAGGGAAACCTCAAAATATTGGGCAGACAGAAGAACCAGCTTTGACACAACCTGTCAACACTGCAAAACAGCATACAAACCATGGTGGGTAGAATGATCCTCAGTTAACCAGCTGGAGGAAAGGACCCAGCAAAGAAAGTCTCAACAACAATCAAAACCCAAATACATCCAGTGAGCCAACATAAATGACAGCCCTAGAGCAGCAAGCTAGGAAGATCAAGGAGACAGACAGCACCACTGAATCTAACAGATCTCCTACCATAGAAGTTCATACCACAAACCTAAAGAGTCAGAACAGATCAATTTAAGAAACAGAGGCTAACAAGAAGAGTCTCACAAACAATGGGAAGACAAAGAAACAAACCACAAATGAAAGGAGAGGAAGAAGCCTCAGAAAGAATGCTAAATGAAATAGAGACAAGTCAACTATCAGATATTGAGTTCAAATCAATGGTTATAAGGAAACTCAATGAGCTCACAGAAAATTACCAAAAACTACAGGAACACTACGATGAACTCACTGCAAACTATATCAACATGAAAAAGGAAATAGAAACTATCAACAAGGGCAAAGATAAAATGAGAATACAATTTCTGAATTGAAGAATACAGTAGAAGGAATCAAAAGCAGGCTAGATAAAGCAGAGGATTGAATAAGCAAGCTGGAAGTCAAGATAAAATACAAGTGGGCCCCGATAAGACTAGCAGCTGACTTCTCAATGGAAGACCTCCAAGCCAGAAGGGAATGTCAAGGAACATTCCAAGTAATAAAAAAACAAAGGCCTGCACCAAGACTACTCTGTCTAGCAAGGTTCTCAACTAAAATGGAATGTGAAATAAGGAATTTCCCAGACAAAAGAAGCCTCAAAGAATACACCTCCTACAAACCATCTCTGAAAGTGATGCTAAACTGTCTTCTTTAAGAAAAGAAAAATATAGAAAGAGAGAGAGAGAGAGGAACACAGGTACAAAGAAGGACGATGGCAATGAATAAGTACCTATCATTAATAACCTTAAACATAAATGGATTAAATGTTCCAGTCAAAAGACATAGAATAGCTGAATGGATAAGAAATCATAACCCACACATTTGCTGCCTACAGGGGACCCACCTCAGAACAAAAGACCTACACAGACTGAAAGTGAAGGGCTGGAAAAATATTCCAAACAAATGGACATGAAAAAAAGCCAAGGTAGCAATACTTATATCAGATAAAATAGACTTCAAAGCAAGGGCCATAAAAAGAGATCCAGAAAGTCACTTCATAATACTCAAGGAAAGAATCCACCAAGAAGAGATAAATATTGTAAATATATATGCATCCAACATAGGAGCACCCAAATATACAAGGAAAATCTTGGAGGACTTCAAGAAAGATATTGACAGCAAAACAATTATAGTACGGGATTTCAACAACCCACTGTCAAAAATGGATAGATCTTCCAAACAAACTATCAACAAAGATATTGCAGCATTGAACAATGTCCTGGATCAAATATATTTAACTGATATATATAGAGGCAGCCTTTCATCCCAAAGAAGCAAAATACGCATGCTTTTCAAATGCATATGGAATGTTTTCAAAGTTAGATCACATGGTAGGACACAAAACAAGCCTCAACAAATTCTAGAAAATTGAAATCATATCAAGCATTTTATCTGACAACAAGGGACTGAAACTAGAAACCTACCTCAATTCTCCCCTCAATGGATTCTCCCTCCAGTGAGTTTACTGGTATTCACAACTGCCACCTTGTCTTATATATGATCTGGGGCAGGGTAAAGATAAAATGGAGTGAGACAGAGGGAGTGTATTGTATGGGATTTAAAGTAAGAACAAGTAGAGAACAGATAGGAGGTCCTTTGGGAAAATGAAGCAATAACTGTGATATTTCACCCAACTAGCCACTTTCCATAAACAATGAAAAAGAGATAAGACTTTTATTAGAAGGGAAAAAGAATGTGAGCTACTTGAGAAAGCAAAGCTCTTATGTGAGGTTAGATGCTGTAATGTAGTGAGAGTAAGGGATAGAAACTTGGCATATTAAGTGAGAGAATAAAGTTAACCACAACAGTAATAAAGCTCAGGAAGGTGGCAAAATGGATTAAGACCATGGAACGGTGCTGTGTGAAATTTGGAATAACAGTAATATGAAAGGAAATATATAATCTGAATAAAAAGTAGAAGACCAAGAGTAGTATATTATTGGAATAGGAGTGAAGTGAAAGAAGAAAAATAAAATGCAATATGAAAGGGAGAATAAAGAAAGCCAAAAAACAATGAAGTTAAACAAACAGAAAAAAGTAAAAAATAAAAACTAAAATAACAAAAATAAATAAAATGCAAATTCTGAAGGATAGCAAAGTGAAATTTATCTCAGCTGTTGTTATTAGTATTGTGACTCCTTTCTGGATCTTTTTTGGTCTTCTCACAGCTCCAGGTCTTATTGTCTTACACTTGAGAAAAAAAGAAGCCTCCTACTGACTTTCAACCTTCCAAGCAGGTTTTGCTTGATCTTGGTTGCTGCAGGCCAAGAAGCTGGGCTCTGTTTTTTTCCCATTATTCCCTGAGGATGGAGGCTTGGTCTGGGCTACAATAATCACAGCTGCCCAGTTTCCAGCCCATGCCATCAGAGCATTGTGTAGCACATACTCTCCACTGGGCATATGCACCAGGCTGGAACCTATAATCCATTTCATTGTGCAACTCTTTTATTAGTTTGTGAGATGCACTGAGTGAGAGCAAACCACACCCCTCCTTCTCCCTTTGTTGGCCTGCAAAATCACTTCAGGGCACTTTAGTTCCTCTAATGTATTAAGTCTCTCAGGGCATTTCTACCTCACTGAGCCCCTGAAGCCCCGCTTTGATCAATCAAGGAGGTGCTTTGAATGGGAGCAAATTGAACCCCATCTCCCTTCACTGTCCTGGCCAGCCACTATGCTAGAGAGGTCCTTGCACAGCGGTTGAGGGCCCTTTTGAGCAAATTCCCCTTGTTTGAGGAAGGCCGTTCCTTAGGAGTGCATGGCTTTCCACACAGACCAACTCTCTGACCAGTCCAGAGACTATCTGGTTCACAGCCAGTCACAACTCATCTCTTTTCCCATTTCCATGTGTCACCTGACTTCCCAATTTCTCTTGTACTGTCCTAGCCAATGACCACTGTCCCAGCCAGTGTACGCCATCAGCTCTGTGTCTCTTATTGTGTCTTTATCCCCACAGCAACTTTAAGTATCCAGGTCTTTCTTGGCACAGGTACTGTGAATTCACTGCTCTGGGAGGGGAGGGAGCCACCAAGTCACAATCACTGATACAGCTCTACTCCAAAGCTCTAAATCTTCATACCTTTAATGGGATACAGTTCTGAGAGCCAGGCTAGAGAATAGAATTATGTAGTGCAGATCCTGAAGATGAAATATTTCAAAGAACAAGCATGAATTCTTTAATATTGTCTGATTTTTCAACTAATCATTACAGTATTTATTTTTTCAATACAAATAGAAATAAAAATAATGGTGGCTCAGGAAATTAAATTAAAAATAGCTATTCAGTGGAAGAGATGATATTATACTACTGATTGCTTAATTAACTCTAGCATTATTACACGTAACAAGTCTGAAAGAAACAACTTAGAAAAACCAAACATTCAATATTTATGATTTTCACCCAATAGTTTTATTGTCTCTTATATAGAACACTATGCAGAGTACTGTTTCACATTTTGTGTTTCAGATGAAGTCCCTATTCCTGGACTGTCTAGGTATAATTCCTAGGACTGTCTAGGTTACTTAGAAATCATAAGAGAACTGTATGAACAGAATTGGCAGATTAACACTCCTTCTCAAAGATGCTCACATCCTAATCTTCAGAACCTGTTAATATCTTAGGTTACACAGCAAAGGGACTTTGCTGATGTGATTCAATTTAAGGATATTGAGAGGAGAAGATTTTCCTGGATTATTCAGGTGAATCCACTAAAATTACATGGGCCCTAAAATTGAGGTTTCTCTGCCTGAAATCAGAACAGATACAGAGTAAGATGTGTGGTAATCCATCTACCGTTTCTTGGGACCACAAGGCAAGAAAGTAAAGAGCCTCTCAATGTGACAGGAATTCTTTTCATCCGCATGATAAAAACGTAACCCCCGGGAATTTCCACGTCTTGATCCCGGCTCTGTGGAAATGAACACTCCCCTGAGGGCCGGCGGGAAAAGGAATTCCTTGAAGGGAAATTGGATTAATTTACTTCCTAAGGCTTGTTAACTTGCTGGGACCCTCCCCCGCCACCCCCCCCCCCACCGGGAACCAAGGGATTATGCTAATGGTTGCCCGGAACCCCTTGCATAGTTAATGATTAACCAATCCCACCTTGCTATGTCCTGAGATTCCTAATAAAAACCCGGCTAAGCCACGCCCGTGGTCCTTTTCCTGAATTATGGGAATTGGTCCCGTGGCACCGGGCTCTTTCTCCCAGTGTGTCTCGGTGTGAGATTTATTCACGCGATCGGCTACGGTCCCCCCACGGATTTCGCGGGCCGGAATCCGCATCATCTCAACATTAATTATGATCCCCAGGTGACATCCAGCTCAGTAAAAGAGGCACAATTCTGAACACTAAGGAGGTCAACAACCTGAATGAATCTGGAAGTGGATTCTCTGTCAGAGGGCCCTGCAAGGAACACAGCCCTGCCTACACCTGGGTTTCAGTCCATGATTATCTACTTATAAAAGGCAGCCAGGCCACACTGTCTGAGGACTTTATATCCACAGAACTGTGAAATAACAAATAGATACTGCTTTTAGTCGCCAAGTTTGTGGTAAATTGTTACAGCAGTAATAGGTAATAAGGACATTGAAACAAACAACTAACACAATAAATGTAAATTTAGATACAGAAGAATTGCCAAATAGTTCCCCATATACAAGGTGGAGAAAAAAAGTTTACAGTTGTTCATATAGAAAATAATACAATAAATAACCAACAATGATGCAAAAATAAACTGTTTCATGTGCTCACACTGTGAACTTACTTTTGCCAACCTTGTATATTGTACAAACCTACAGAGGCACAAAATAATGTCAAACATTGAACATGTCCCTTGAAGCTAGATATTGCTTAAAGTTGTTTATGTTTAATTTCTTTGTCCAGCCATTTACAAATGTTAGAATTATACTTTATAAATGTCACTTTAATAACATAATTATTATTGCCTTGGAAACAATTTGACAATAGAAAACTATGCAAATTTAAAATCAAAATGTTTCATCTACACCCTCAATTTATAGAGTATGGTAATTTATCTCAGATAATTCCCTACATTATTTATATTTTATTTATTTATTTAGATAAACAATATATTATCATAGTTACAGTTTCAGAAAAAAATTATGAAAAGCATCTCTCCCACATCGGTCCCTCTGTGACCAGTTCTTCCACCACTCAGATGGGTAATCACATTCTATATTTATATGTGTTCTTTTACAGATTTTATGCATATATGAGTACTAATATATATTATCTCCAGGTTTTCTCAATTTTAACATAATATTCATATTATTCTTTGCTTTTTAAAAAACAATGTACATTTTTGGAGAATGTTCACATTATTACATAAAGCTTCTAATTCAAGAATATGGTTAAGTAATCACTATGTTCAGTACAATTTTTGTGCATAGAGCAAGTTAAAACATTGTCTTTTTCATCAATAATCATGTCATCTGGTAAGGGGATATAATGACTATGAAAAAATCCACTGACTACATAGCTCTTAATAAGCTCTACAAGATAACTGTAAATACTAATCAGCATTAAAAAAAATCTTATGAGCTGAAGGTTACTTACAAATGAAATGTTTTCCTATAAGTTCACTGTTGAAACAAGTAATTTATGGTGGTAAAAACAAACAAAACAGAAGTCTTCTATAGAGACAGAAGCAACAATCAGCCTCATGGTCAGAAGACCTGTTGTGGTGGTAAAAAACAAATTAAAACAAAACAAATGAAGTTGCCATTAAGGAGAAAAGGTATTGACTGGATAGTGATTGCAGTGTGAAGGACTTTGAAGTTAAAACAAACCAGGTGAGAATCTAACTGTATTTCCTACTATCTTATTAAAAATGATCCGGGTAAGTATAGGTACATCCATTGTGTACAGCAAAAACTTCTATGAGAAGATGGTTTTGAATAGAGACCTAGATAGAGTGCAATAATGTAAGTTATGTCAAGACCAGAGAAAAGCATTCCAGGCAGAATGTGGGGGAAGTGGTGAGATGGAATAAAAAGGCCAGTGTGACCAAAACATAGGAAGCAGAGGAAAAAATAAAAGGAGATAAGGTTGTAGAGAGGAGAGAACAATTAATGTGTATTATGTCCTCCAGGATAAGAAATGAGTATTTAATACAACTTGAGGTGGAAATCCACTGAAATGTCCTATAGGAAATATGATATATATAAAGGAGTATCACTGTGTCTGGATCATGGTAGGTATAAAAAATATGACTATTTTTATATACCCTTGATGGTAGTGTTGGCATGGATACCTTTGTAGTGGATTTTCACAGAGCCTTGACAAATAAGCAGAGAGTATACAAATACTTTATGGTATATGGACTCAAATCAAGATTGAAATCTGGTTAGTTTAACAGTCATATTTCTTGTTTATTATCTATAACCAGCTGATGAATAAAGTGTATCAGATGTAAGAAGCAATGGTATCAGAGTCTAACATCTCATTGGGGTCCTTTTGCCCACTTGAGAAATGACAAGAAGATATACTTATTAACAATGAACCAGGACTACCTTTACCTAAGTAGATGGTAAAGAAGAGGGTAGATCAGTAAGGAATAGATCACATACGGCCCTGCAAGTGGTTTTAAACAGTTTAGGACCTTTACTTTGAGAGAGATGGAACTCACTGAAGGTTTTGAATTGAGGAGTGATATGACTTAATTTATATTTTATAATCTGGTTTTCAATCTGGCTTTTCTGTAGGATGAAAAATAAGAGATATCAGTTAAAATGCTATCCAAGAGAAAGATGATGATAACATAAACCAAGGTAGTAGTTGTAGAGTGTTGCTAATTGTTTTGTTTCTGGAAATATACTAGTAGAAAAGCCAAGTGGACATCCTAATGGATTAGTCATGCTTGGGAAACAAATTGTCAAGGATATGCAATGATGAAAATATGTTACCTTTGATTCATCCTCCTCCAAACTCATAATCCAGTCTGATCAGAAAAAATATCGAATTCTAATAGAAGGGTATCCTACAAAATACCTAACCATAACTCCTCAAAACTGTCAAAGTCATCAAAAGCATGCCAAGGCTGAGAAACATGAACAGCCAAGAAGAATCTAAGGAGGCATGAAAAGTGAATGTAATGTGGTATCTTGGATGGAATTCTGGAATGTAAAAAGGACATTTATTTAAAACTAAAGAAATCTGAAAGAAGTATAGACCTCAGTTAATAAAAATTTATTAATATGGGCTTATTAAATGTTAAAAGTTTTTCATACTAATGGAAGATGTTAATAATAGGGGACACTGGATGCAAGGCATATGGGGACTCTCTGTACTATCTTACATTTATTTTTGTCAATGTCAAACACTAAAAAATAAAGCCAATTAAAAAACCAAAAAAGGAGGAATCAAGGATGATGGTAACTTTTATGTTAAGAAGGAGACTTGGGGTCTTGTGAAGCAATATGTATGAACTGCTTCTCTCTTTCTCTGTGACTTTCCACACTGTTCTTAAGACACACAAACGCAGTGTTTATTGCCACAAAAGTGACCCAGGAAACAGACTGAGTTAAACTGAGTTAGAATTTTCTGAAAAGGCTTCCTGGTTGAAGTGGTGCTTCAGAAAGAATTTTTAAATGAAACGATGTTTGCAAACAGAGAGAGAATAAAATCCTTCATTGTAAGGGACTTCATTCCTTTTATAAAATCCTCACATTTTTAGTCCACACATTTTTTTTGCCTCTTCTATCGATGCCTTTTGCCATTAGTAGAGTTGTTTTGAACTTTGCATCTGTAGATTGCTTTTCTGCATTTTAATTAAAACATTTCCTGGATTTTTGTTCTGTCTTTTATTTCAGACATGTTTCTTTGTCATATCATTTTAACTAACTTCCTGTGTCTATTTCCACATGTTAGGTATATATTCTATGTCTCCTTGTCTTGGTGCACAGGCGTGTTCCTTGTGTGGATTGTGTGTGTCCTCCTACTGTAGTTGAGCCTTTATCTCTGTTGGAAATCATTGAGTGGGGCTGACCCTCAGGCTCATTGATTGTGAGAAATGGCTGTGACTATCCAAGCTATTTTGTAGGGGCTGACCCCACAGAGTGGATTCACTTTAGCAGGGCTCTTGTTCCTTAGAAGTACGCCCTTGGTGTATCATTTGTAGAGATGGTTGAGTGGTGCTTCGGTGTGGACTAAAACTGGCCACAGAGTCTATTGGTTGTGGGCCTCTTGGGAGGGATTCTAATGCAGGTACAGGTCAGCGACTGCTTGTTTCTGATCTGGGGTCACTTGGTAGGATCTATAAATTGATCTGCATTTGGTTTCCTAATTTGTTGGACTTGGAGGGCCCTGAGAGAGGCTAGGCTGTAAACTGACAATTTCCACTAGTACCAGGCTTGGGTTTTCTTAGTATAAGGTATGGGACACACTGAGACCAACTGCTACCCATATGGGATTTTTTGACTATTGAAAAATTTAAGAAAGTCCACAGAATGAGCCAAAAAAAAAAAAAAAAGGCCACTTGTGTGGAACATCTGCTGCAAGAGTTTGTGGAAAGATAGGTATGTTGAGTCGGGTAGGGGTCTCAGAAAATCACCAGGGTGGGGTAAACAGTGTTAGCCAAGTTAATGAAGAGCGCAGATTTGGCATCCAGCTGTACCCAATAGGTTGTTGGTGGTGGGGGTGGGGATAGCTCAACAAAGGAATAGTGGCTTCTGCTAACACTTCTGTCTACAGGGAGAGCTGCCCTAACCCCCACCTCTTCAGTCTTGCCCTGAAGCTAGTCAATTCAGCTACTCTCATATGTCTCTGGAAGTTTTTGAACTTGCTTCCTGAGATCTGGAGCTCAAAGAATGTGAATTTGAGAGTGAGTCTGTGCACAGGCCCTTTAATACCTATAGTGTCTGGGTCTCTGGGATCCCTCCATCTTTCTCAGCTACTATGTCCACTAGCTTTTATAGCCACATATTATGGGGACTCTATTTCAGAAAATGGAGCCCTGGTCTGGGAGCCCATTGAGGGGCTGGGAACCCTCACTTCTCAGCAGGGACCTCAGCACTCAACATAGCTCTTCCATTTCTTGACATTCACATTGTGCTTGTCGAACCTGCCTGTCCTACACCTCTGACCCTCCTGTCTGTCTTAATGTGAGTTCTTTATATCTTTAGTTTTAAAAAATCCTGTTTAGCTTGTCTTCAGGTGGTTCTCAATGACAGCTGTTCTGTAATTGAGTTGTAATTTTTATAGGATCATGGGAGAAGGTAAGCACAGCATGTATCTACTGTACTGTCTTGATCAGAAGGAAGTCTCATCTATATCTGAACCAAGTGGCATTTATTAATTAGGGTAAATTGACTAATTTAAAATATGGTGTATAGAGAATAACTATAAGAATACCCTGAGCAACCAAAAGGATAATCAAGTGGGTCTTACAGCAAATTAAGGCCAAATTATTATAGTAGGCAAAAAAGAAAAAAAAAAAAAAGCTGCCCTAATTTGGATACATCGTAATAAGGCAGAGTTCTTTGGAGAAAAAATTACAACGCTGTGAAAAATAGAGGACTACGGAGAAAAAGGAAGACCAATTATGATATGAAATTACTCCATGAGGAAGCCAAAGGCATGAGTGTACAGGAGCTCAGGAGGGATTTTCATGACAGGACATTGTGGGCATCATTCATTGATAAGAATACCAGAAGTCAGAGCTGACCCAATGGCATATAGCAACACAACTCATTTACTGTAATATTTTTTAATAATTACTTTATTGTTTTTCAATTACAGTTGTCTGCATCCTCTCCCCTCCCCTCCCCCACCCCCTCAAAATCCTACTTCCCTTCCCCGCCCCCCTCCTTCCCCTTGGTTCTATCCATGTGTCCTCTATAGTAGTTCCTGAAAATCCTTCTCCCCATTGTCCCCTCCCTCCTCCCCTCTGGCTATTGTTAGATTGTTCATAATTTCAATGTCTCTGCTTATGTTTTTCTTGCTTTTTTCTTTTGTTGATTATGTTCCAGTTAAAGGTGAGATCATACGGTATTTGTCCCTCACTGCCTGACCTATTTCACATGCTGTCGCAAAGGGTATAAGCTCCTTCTTCCTCTCTGCTGCCTAGAATTCCCTTGTGTAAATGTACCGTAGTTTCTTTTTTTTTTTTTTTAAGAATTTATTTTTATTTATTTTTAGAGAGAGGGAAAGGGAGGGAGACAGACAGGGAGAGAAACAGCAATGTATGGTTGCCTCTTACATGGCCCTCCCGGGGACCTGGCCTGCAACCCAGGCATGTTCTCTGACTGGGAATCGAACCGGGACCCTTTGGTTCCCAGCCCGCGCTCCATCCACTGAGCTACACCAGCCAGGGCTGTACCGTAGTTTCTTGATCCACTCATTTGTAGATGGGCACTTAGGTTGTTTCCAGCACTTGGCTATTGTGAATTGTGCTGCTATGAACATTGGGGTGCATAGTTCCTTTTGAACTGGTATTTCAGGCCTCTTAGGTTGTAACCCCAGTAGTGGAATTGCTGTGTCAAAAGGCAGTTACATTTTTAGTTTTCTGAGGATATTCCATACTGTTTTCCACAGTGGCTACACCAGTCTTCATTCCCACCAACAGTACAATAGGGTTCCCTTTTCTCCACATCCCCTCCAACAGTTATCTGTTGCTTTGTTGATAATGACCATTCTGTCCGGTGTGAGGTGGTATCTCATTGTGGTTTTAATTTGCATCTCTCTGATGGCTAATGATGTTGACCATCTTTTCATATGTTTCTAGGCCTTCTGTATCCTCTTTCGAGAAATGTCTGTTCATGTCTTTTGTCCATTTTTTAATTGGTTTTTTTGTCTTCCTGCAGTGGAGTCGAATGAGTTCTTACATATTTTGGAGATCAAACACTTGTCCGAGGTATCATTGGCAAATATGTTTTCCCATACAGTTGGTTCTCTTTTTATTTTAATATTGTTTTCTTTAGCCATGCAGAAGCTTTTTATTTTGATGAGATCCCATTTGTTTATTCTTTCCTTTATGTCCCTTGCTCTAGGGGACATATCAGTGAAGATGTTGATTTGTGGGATGTCTGAGACTTTCCTACCGATGTTTTCCTCTAGAACTTTTATGGTGCCACGACTTACATTTAAGTCTTTTATCCACCTTGAATTTATTTTTGTGTATGGTGTAAGTTGGTGCTCAAGTTTCATTTTTTTTGCAGGTAGCCATCCAGGTTTCCCAAGACCATTTGTTGAAGAGGTGATTTTTATTCCATTTTATGTTTCTGCCTTTTTTGTCGAGGATTAATTGCCCATAGAAACTTTGGTTTATTTCTGGGCTCTATATTCCGTTCCAGTGGTTTATGTGTCTGTTTTTTTATGCCAGTGCCAAGCTGTTTTTATTACAGTGGCCTTGCAATACAGTTTGATATCAGGAATTGTGATCCCTCCTGCTTTCCTCTTCTTTCTCAAAATTGCAGCTGATATTCGTATTGTTTATGGTTCCATACAAATTTTTCGAAGTGTTAGTTCTATATCTGTGACATATGTCATTGGTATTTTGATAGGGATTGCATTGAATCTATAAATTGCTTTGGGTAGTATGGATATTTTGATGATGTTGATTCTTCCAATCCATGAGCATGGTATATGTTTCCATTTGTTTGTGTCTTCCATGATTTCACTCTTCAGTGTTGTGTAATTTTCTGAGTACAGGTCTTTTACCTCCTTGGTAAGGTTTATACATAGGTATTTTATTTTTTTGTTGCTATATCAAATGAGATTTTTTTTCTGATTTCTGCTTCTGCTGTTTCACTGTTGGTATACAAAAATGTCTTTGATTTCTGAATATTGACTTTGTATCCCACTGCTTTGTCAAATTCAATTATCAGGTTGAGTAGTTTTTTGGCGAAGTCTATTGGATTTTCTAAGTACACTATCATGTCATCTGCAAACAACGGTTTTGTTTCCTCCTTTCCAATTTGGATGCCTTTTACTTCCTTTTCTTGTCTGATTGCAGTGGCTAAAACTTCCAGTACTATGTAGAAGTGGTGATAATGAACAACCTTGTCTTGTTCCTGATTTTATTGGGGAAAATTTTAATTTTTTCCCATTGAGTATAATGTTGGCTGTAGGTTTCTCATATATGGCCTTTATTATGTTGAGGAATGCTCCCTCTATTCCCACTTTGCTAAGTGTTTTTATCATAAATGGATGTTGTACCTTATCGAATGCTTTTTCTGCATCTATTGATATGATCACATAATTTTTGTTTTTCCTTTTGTTTATGTGATGTATTACATTTATTGTTTTGTGAATATTGTACTATCCTTGCATCCCTGGGATGAATCTCACTTAGTCATGGTGTATGATCTTTTTAATGTATTGCTGGATATGGTTTGCCAATATTTTGTTGAGGATTTTAGCATCTATGTTCATCAGTGATATTGGCCTGAAGTTTTCTTTCTTTGTTGTGTCTTTATCTGGTTTGGGGATTAGGATGATGCTGGCTTCATAAAAAGAGTTTGGAAGTCTTCCATCATTTTGGATCTTTTGGAATAGTCTGTGAAGGATATAGGTTAGCTCTTCCTTAAATGCTTTGTAGAATTCTCCTGTGAAACCATCTGGTCCAGGGCTTTTGGGTGTTGGAAGTTTTTTGATTACTGCTTTAATTTCATCTGTTGTTATTGGTTGGTTCAGGCTTTCTGTTTCTTCCTTATTGAGTTTTGGAAGATTATATTTTTCTAAAAATTTGTCCATTTCTCCTAGGTTTTCATATTTCTTGGCATACAGTTCTTCATAGTAGTGACTTATAATCCTTTGTATTTCTGTGGCATCAGTTGTAATATCTCCTCTTTCATTTCTGATTGAGATTATTTGGGTCCTCTCTCTTTTTTTCTTGATGAACCTGCTTAAAGGCTTGTCGATTTTGTTTATCTTTTCAAAGAACCAGCTCCTGGATTCATTGATCCTTAGAATTGTTCTTTTAGTCTCTATGTCATTTAATTCTGATCTGATCTTGGTTATTTCCTTCCTTCTACTTGCTATGGGTTGTCTTTGCTGTTGTTCCTCGAGTTCTTGTAGGTGTAGGGTTAGGTTTTTTTGTGTAAACTGTTTCTGTTTTTTTTTAGGTAGGCCTGTATCGCTATGAACTTCCTTCTCAGGACTGCCTTCGCTGTGCCCCACAAGTTTGGATTGTTGTCAGTTCATTTTCATTTGTTTCAAGGAACTTTTTGATTTCTTCCCTAATCTCGTCCTTGACCCATTCATTGTTTAACAGCATGCTATTGAGTCTCCATGATTTTGAGTGTTTTGGGTTTTTTTCCTTGGGGTTGGTTTCTAATTTCAGTCCCTTGTGGTCAGAGAAAATGCTTGGTATGATTTCAATTTTCTTGAATTTGTTGAGGCTTGTTTTGTGTCCTATCATATGGTCTATTTTTGAAAATGTTCCATGTGCATTTGAAAAGAATGTGTATTTAGCTTCTTTGGGGTGAGAGGCCCTATATATATCAGTTAAGTCCATTTCTTCTAGGGCATTGTTCAATGCCACAATGTCTTTGCTGATATTTTGTTTGGAGGATCTGTCCATTTTTGACAGTGGGGTGTTGAAGTTCCCTACTATAATCGTGCTGCTATCAATGTCTTTCTTGAAGTCCTCCAAGATTTTCTTTATGTATTTGGGTGCACCTGTGTTGGGTGCATATATATTTATGATATTTATGTCTTCTTGGTGGATTCTTCCCTTGAGTATTATAAAGTATCCTTCTGGATCTCTCTTGATGGCCCTTTTTTGGAAGTGTATTTTGTCTGATATGAGTATTGCTACCCCAGCTCTTTTTTTCTGTCAGTTTGCTTGGAAAACTTGTTTCCAGCCCTTCACTTTCAGTCTGTGTAAGTCTTTTGTCCTGAGGTGGGTCTCTTGTAGGCAGCATATGTATGGATCGTGCTTTCTTATCCATTCAGCTAGTTTAATTCTTTTGATTGGAGCATTTAATCCATTTACGTTTAAGGTTGTTATCGATATATCGATAGGTACTTATTCATTGCCTTTTTTTTGGTATCTGTGTTCCTTTTTCTCTTTTCCTTCCTTTCCTTAAGCAGTCCCTTTAGAATCTCCTTCAGTGCTCATTTGGTGGAGGTGTATTCTCTTAGACTTTTTTTGTCTGGGAAGCTCTTTATTTGGCCATCTATCTTAATTGAGAGCCTTGCTGGGTACAGTAGCCTTGGTTGCAGGCCTCTGGCTTTCATTACTTGGACTATTTCTTACCATTCTCTTCTGGCTTGGAGTGTTTCCACTGAGAAGTCAGCTGCTAACCTTATCGGGGCCCCCTTGTATGTTACTTCCTGTCTCTGTCTCGCTGACTTTAAGATTCTCTCTTTGTCTTTGAATTTTGCCATTTTAAAGATGGTGTGTCTTGAAGTGGGCCTGTTTGGGTTCCTTTTGATTGGGACTCTCTGTGTTTCCTGGATTTGTGTGACTTTCTCTCTCATCAGATTAGGGAAGTTTTCCATCATTACTTTTTCATACACGCTTTCTATCCCTTGCTCTTCTTCTTCTCCTTCTGGTATCCCTATTATACGAATATTATTACGTTTCATGTTGTCCTGCATTTCCCTTAATACCTCTTCATTCTTTCTGAGTCTCTTTTCCTGTTCCTGCTCTTTTTGGGTGTTTTTTTCTACCTTGTCTTCCAGCTCATTGATCTGATCCTCTGCTTCATCGAGCCTGCTTTTGATTCCTTCTATTGTGTTCTTCAGTTCAGATATTGTATTCTTCATTTCCTCTTGGCCCTTGTGGATAGTTTCTATTTCCTTTTTCATGTTGACATAGTTTCAGTCAGTTCATTATATTTTCCCTGTAGTTTCTCGAAATTCTCTGCGAGCTCATCAAGCTTCTTGAACTTCCTGATAACCAATGCTTTGACATCACTATCAGATAGTGGCTTGCCTCTGTTTCATTTATCATTCTTTGTGGGGCTTCCTCCTTTCCTTTCATTTGGGAATTTTTTTCTTTGTCTTCCCTTTGTTTGTGAGACTCTTCTTGCTAGCCTCTGTTTCTTAAATTGATCTGTCAAGTTCTCTGGAGTAGCGAAGCTGATTTTTTGTCACTGTCTCTGTTTTTAGGGCTGACCCTGTCTGGGTCTAGCTCTGTTCTCTTTTCAACTCCAGGTTTTATTGTCTCACCTGTGGATAAAGAAGAGGGGGGAAGGAAGAAGAAAAGAAAAAAAGTAAAAAAATAAAAATAAAAAAATAAGAAATAAAAAGAGAAGACTAGGGATACTAAATGAACGGAAGGAAGAAGGTATTAAAAAAATAAAGAAGTAAAGATAGTAAAGAGGGTGGGGAAAACAAACAAACAAACATACAAATAAACAAACTAAAAAACTTCTGGCTGGCTTTAAAAGTGTCCGGTCAGGCCTGCTCCCCTTTTCTTCCTGTCTGTGTCAGGCCTTTGATTGTTCAATTTCCCTTGTAATCTTGATCACCAATCTTCATATATGCTGGAATACTGTTGGGTGTTCGCTCTGTTCCTCAGAAAATCAGCTGGGTGTTTCACTTGGGAGGAGGGAGTGAACTCTGTTCCCCCCTATCTTGCCGCCTTTATTTTTTTCCCTCAGTGAGCCTGTTACTTGAAGGGGCGGAGCTTTAGGTGTTCACAAGGGTGGGGAAACCCATTTCACTCTGTTTTGACGCTTTCTTTGGGGGCGGGGTCACCCACTTCGTTGTGTTGTGAAGTTCTCTGTGGGGGTGGGGTATCCCATGTCGCTGTGTTGTGACGCTGCCTGTGGGGGCGGGGCCTGAGAGAACAATGGTGCTTGCTCCACTCTCCACACCTCCCCAGCTGCCCACAAGCAAGCGGATTCCCTCCTCGCTGGCTCCAGAGAGAGTGGCCGGGCCTGCACAGTTCCAAGTCCCCATGGGCCTCCCCAACGAATTCTGCTGTGAGGCCGGGAGTTGCTCCTGCCACCGCCTCAATCCCCACAGGTGTTTTCAATCGGTAATTTGAGGCTTTATTTCCCTGCGTTGGTGGGCCGCCCAGTCTGTTTCGCTCCCCAGCTTTTCCTCCCAGTCTATCCGCGCACTAATGAGGGACCGCCTGGTACACGAGACTCAGCCCCGGTCTTGCAGAGTGTGCCCGCGGAGCTTTGGCCAGGCACACCTGTCACTGGCTGCTCCCGGTGACTAGAGCGTCACAGGCACTGCTCCACAAACTGTGTCTCCCCCAGCACCCTCCGCCTCGCCTACCGGTCTGGATGAACATGTCTTCTTTAACTCCTTGGTTGTCGGTCTTCCATTCAGTTCAGTTTTCTGTCAGATCTGGCTGCCCTTGCCCTCTAAATTGCTTTTTATTCCTCTTTTGGTTGTTCGAGGAGGAACAGTGTGTCCACCTATGCTGCCATCTTGGCCCTCTCCCCGCCAAGTTCTCCACATATATATGTACTTGTGTGGAAAATATAAGAGACTAAAGTAAAATATTAAATCAGTTTATCTTTCAGGATTAAATTTATGAATGAGGGTTGGGAGGGAGACTGGTTATTTTTTTCATTACACACTGGCAATAGTTTTATAATAATAAAATATGTATTTCACATTTTAAACAGCATGTTGCCCAATTAAGTGATTGCAGAATTGCAGCGGAGTTTCATTTTAAGATAAACACAGAATTTATTAGAACTGAGAAAATGGCTGAGGCTTTTCTAGGCTTTGGGTATCGTCTTGTGTCCTCAGGTTCTCTGGGTCCTGGAGAGAGTGTTATCATGAACATTATTGTAAAGGAAATTAATCATCTGCTTCTCCTAGAGAGGTTATTTGAATATGGTAGAGTGCTTCAATTTCCTGCTTTGCTCTTGGGATATTATGACAAAGAAGCAGAACGACCTGCTTGTATAATTTTGTAATATCCAAGCAATTCACATCCAGAGAAAGTGGGCTGCAGGCCTTCACTTTCCTTCATTTCCCTTTAGTGAGATACCCAATTTGGATGTTTCATTTCACACTCATTTTGCCTCACTGAAGGTGATGTGGCTGGTGATTATCACATGCTTCTGTCCCTAAATGGAAACACATTGACACCTACTGATTATTCTTATAAAATATTATCTGAGTATTGTTTTAATAAGACTTTTTTTAATGTCTTCTATAATTTCTCCTTTTTTTCCTTGAGTAATCACAAACTCTGTGATTCAGTTTTCTACTTTTTGGGGTTCTTTTAATCTTAAGAAAACCTATCCTTAGGAGAATAAAACCTATACGTTAAAACTTAAAAAAGAAAGCATTTAGTTCACATTAAAAAGCAAAATACCATTTGAATGTTACATTTTCGACATACATTGAAAGTCAATATTTAGAAATTATAATTTTGGTATGTTTCTTGTATCTCTGTACATCAGACTTTCAGTACTAAAATAACAGTAGTTGACAGGTAAAATGTCTTCTGTCATATATGAGGTCTGTCTGTAAAATGTCCAGCCATTGTTAATACAATAATTGTTTGTGTGACATCAGTATATCCTGGCAGCCAAGTAGAGTGAACTGGAATGTGCATGTGCGAACAATGATGACTTCACTGCACTAGTCAGTGGGAGCAGTAGACACCATTGAGTGAGCCTGTGTACTGTGTGGCCATCACATTCAAAATGACTTAATGGAGCAACAAATCTGCATCACATTTTGTGTTTAGCTTGAATATTCCTCTGCAGAAACTATTTGGATGATTCTGAAGGCTTTCAAGGACAATGCAACGAGAGCAGTACAAATAAATGTATCACAAGTGCTTTAAAGATGGTTGAGAATCTGTTGAAAGTGATTCATGTTCTGGAAGGCCTGCAATGAACAGAACACCTGAGGACATTGAAAGTGTAAGGGCTGCAATCAACAAGATTTGCAACTGACAGTGTAAGAACTTCATAGAAGCTGAATCTGGAGATTCCTAAAACTTTTGAGTCCAAGATTTTGATGTGGGATCTTGGCATGAAATGTATCATGGCAAAATTTGTTCCATGGCTTCTGCTACCAGAGCAGAAGGAACATCATGCTGCAGTTACTAATGACTTGATTCAAACTTTTACCAGCAAACCAGATTTCCTCAAGAAGGTCATAACCAGAGATGAATCATGGGTCTATGGCTATGATTCAGAAAGAAAGGCCCAGTCATCCCAGTGGAAATTGCCTGGTTCTCCATGTGCAAAGAAGGCACGGCAAAGTTCCAGCAAGATCAAGACCATGTTAACTGTTTTTTGATCGGGAAGGTGTTGTCCATCATGAGTATGTGCCTCCAGGCAAAAAAATTAATAAGGAGTACTATCTCAATGTTCTTCATCAGTTGAGAGATGCAATCTGACAAAAATGACACAGCTATAGGCAACTGGTGATTGGCAGCTTCATCACGACAACATGCCTGCTTATGAACCATGTCTCGTGCAGAGCTTTTTTTGTGAAACATCAAAACACCCAGTTAACTCAGCCCCCTTACAGCCCAGATTTGATGCCCTGTGACTGCTGGCTTTTTTGAAAGCTAAAAACCCCCTTTGCAAAGAAAGAGATTTCAGACCATTGATGAGATTCAGGAAAATACAAAGGGGCAGGTGATGTAGATTCCAACAAAGGATTTTTCATAGTGTTTTGAACAGTGGAAGAAACAATTGAGAACTATGTGAGGTCCCAAGGTGCCTACTTTGAAGGGGACTGAGGTATCATTGTCTTATATACAATGTTTCTTGTGTCTTGTATTTTCTTCAATAAACATCTCTCTTTTTAATACCACTGGATGGGTGTTTTCTGGACGACTTTGTATAAGCAACTAGAACAACACGGGAGGTTAGTCCTTGTTGAAGAGTCCTTGCTGTACAACTTCCCACCCCATTTGCCATAAGGTGAGCTGATATTGTCCAATTTCCTTTCACATGTTTTGGGTTTTCTTTGTCACCTAGACTCAAGTTTCTCTAGCAAAGTGTTGACCTTCCAGAAGAATGACATTTCGACTCTGCAACTCCCAAAATCAGGATGGGCTTCTGAGTTAATTATACTTAATGACATTTTATATTTAGAACACTTGAAATTGGTATACTGAGGTTTTGGGTCAGTAATTGTTGGTTTGAATCAGTAAGATACTATATCTCTGTAACTGTGAAGCCCATTTTCTAACATGTGCATGAAAGAGCCCATATGCTAATCCACAGAGAGAAATGAAGGGAGTGGGTACACAGAAAGAAAGGAAAGGCAGATTGTGTATCCCAGGAGAAGCAGAGAAGGATTTGTCATGATTTTCTATTCCAATCCTGATTGCCTCTAAATTATTTATAAATGCAGAAAAATAACTAGAACTTTTGGGGACCAAAACAGGGATTCTTATTTATGATATTAGAATGTCATTGAAAACTTCAATTAAGGTTTGATCTAGAACCAAAATATTTTTTAACAACTATTTTTTTTTTCATTTCTTGACTTCACATCTTGTCTATCCTGAGACAATCTTATTCCATGTAGTGTCAAAATAGTTGTAAATGTTTCCTGTTGACAAATACACATTACAATACAGAGAGAAAGGGAGAAAATATATTATTTTCCAAAGACCATTGAAATTTTTGTTATGTTCTCCCAGCTCAAACTGAAACCTTGAACACAAAGTATGCATCAAAATTGTTATGGACTTTTGTTTCCCTGAATTAGTATGTTGAAGCCCTAGCCCTAAATGTGACTGTATTTGGATGCATGGCCTTTATGGACTTAAAGTCTAAATGTGCTCTTTTTCTGTCTCTTTCTCTTCTCCTTCCCTTAACGCACAGAAGAAAGGGCATGTGAGGACACAGAGAGAAGGCGGCCATATACACACTATGAGATATGAAACCAATGTGATGGCACTTTAATTTTGTACTTCTAGCCTTCAGAATTTTGAGGAAGAAATGGATTTTTGTTGTTTAAGACATCAGTCTGTGAATTTTTCTATGACTGCCCAAGCAGACTAAGACGAGGGTTTTATGATGCTCTTCCTTTTTCTTTTAATTGTTTTTGTTGTTGTTCAAGTACAGTTTTCTGCCTTTTCCCCTGACCCCTTCCCATAACCCCAGCCCTGCCCACCTCCCTTCCCTGTTTCCACACCCCCTTGTTATTGTACATATGTCCCTTATAATTGTTCTTGCAAACCCTTCACTTTTTCCTCTATAATTCCCTCCCCTCTACCCTTTGGTCACTGTCAGCCTGTTCTCAATTTCAGTGTCTGTGGTTATATTTTGCTTGTTTGCTCATTTTATTGATTAGGATCCTGTTAAAGACAAGATCATATGGTATTTCTCTTTCACTGCATGGCTCATTTCACTTAGCATAATGTTTTCCAGCTCCATCCATGCCGTTGGAAAGAGTAGGATCTCCTTCTTTCTTTCTATGCTTAGAATTCCATTGTGTAAATGTATCATAGTTTTTTGATCCATTCATTTACTGATGGGCACTTAGGTTGCTTCCAGCACTTGGCTATTGTAAATCGTGCAGCTATGAACTTTGGGGTGCATAGGTTCTTTTGGATTGGTGTTTCAGGACTCTTAGGATATAATCCTAGAAGTGGAATTGCCAGGTCAAAAGGCAGATTCATTTTTAGCTTTTTGAAGAAATCCCATACTGTTTTCCATAGTGGTTTAACCAGTCTTCATTCTCACAACCAGTGCACTAGGGTTCCCTTTTTCCACAACCTCTCTAACACTTCTTGTTTGTTGCTTTGTTTATGATGGCCATTCTCAATGGTGTAAGGTGGTATCTCATTCTGGTTTAAATTTGCATATCTCTGATAGATAGCAATACTGAATATCTTTTCATATGTCTCTGGATCCTCTGTATGTCCTCCTTGGAGAAGTGTCTGTTCAAGTCTTTTACCCATTTTCCAATTGGGTTGCTTGTCTTCTTAGAGAGGAGTTGTGTGAATTCTTTATATATTTTGGAGATCATACCCTTGTCTGAGGTATCATTGGAAAATATGTTTTCCATATGTTTGGCTATCTTTTCATTTTAATGCTGTTTTCTTTAGCTGTGCAGAAGCTTTTTACTTTGATGAGATCCCATTTGTTTACTCTTTCCTTTATGTTCCTTGCTCTAGGGAATATATTAGTGAAAATAGTGCTGTGTGGAACATCTCAGATTTTTCTGCCTATGTTTTCCTCTAGGACTTTTATGGTGTCATAACATATTTAAGTCTTTTATCTACCTTGAATTTATTTTTTTGTATGGTGTAAGTTGGTGATCAAGCTTCACTTTTTTTCATGTAGCTATCTAGCTCTCCCAACACCATTTGTTGAAGAGGCTATTTTTGCTCCATTTTATGCTGCTGCCCCATTTTTCAAATATAAATTCACCATAGAAACTTGGGTTTGTTTCTGGGCTCCCTATTCTGTTCCATTGGTCTATGTGTCTGTTCTCATGCCATTACCAGGCCACTTTGATTACAGTGGCTTTGTAATACAGTTTGATATCAGGTATTGTAATCTCTCCTACCTTGCTTTTGTTTCTCAAAATTGCTGCAGCTATTTGGGTAAGTTTATAGTTCCATATACATTTTTGAAGTGTTTGTTCTGTATTTGTGAAATATGCCATTGGTACTTTAATAGATATTGCATTGAATCTAAATTGTTTTGGGTAGTGTGGACATTTTCATGATGTTAATTCTTCTGATCTATGAACATGGTATATGTTCCCATTTGTTCGTGTCTTATTTAATTTCATTCTTCATTGTTGTGTTGTGTTCTGAATACAGTTCTTTTGCCTCTTTGGTTGGTTTATTCCTAGGTATTTTATTTTCCTTGTTGCTATGTCAAATGTGATTTTTTCCTGATTTCTGTTTCTGATGTTTCATTGTTGATTTACAAATGCCTTTGATTTTTGAATTTTGACTTTGTAACCTGATTTTTTGTCAAATTCATTTATTAGGTTGAGTAGTTTTTTTGTGGAGTCTATAAGATTTTCTTTGTATACTATCATGTCATCTGCAAACAATGACAGGTTTGTTTCCTGTTTTCCAATTTGGATGCTTTTTATTTCCTTTTCTTGTCTGATTGCTGTGGCTAGGACTTCCAAAACTCTGTTGAATAGAAGTAGTGAAAGTGGACAACCTGGTCTCATTCCTGATCTTAGTAGGAAAGATTTTAGTTTTTGCCCATTGAGTATAATGTTGGCTGTCGGTCTCTCATATATGGCCTGTATTATGTTGAGGAATGCTCCCTCTATTCCCACTTTGCTGAGTCTTTTTATCATAAATGTGTGCTGTACCTTATCAAATACTTTTTCCACATCTACTGATATGATCATGTGATTTTTGTCTTTCCTTTTGTTTATGTGATGTATTACATTTATTGACTTGAAAATATTGTACCATCCTTGCATCCCTGGGATGAATCCCACTTGGTGTTTTGAATATATTGCTGGATGCAGTTTGCCAATATTTTGTTGAAGAATTTAGCACCCATGTTCATCAACAATATTGGCCTGAAGTTTTCTTTTTTTGTTGTATCCTTATCTGATTTTGGGATTAGGATGATGCTGGCTTCATAAAAAGAGTTTGGGAGTCTTCCATCTTCTTGGATTTCTTGGAATAGTCTGTGAAGGATAGAGATTAGCTCTTCCTTTAATGTTTTGTATAATTTTCCAGTGAAACTGTCTGGTCCAGAGCTTTAGTGTGTTGCGAGTTTTTTGATTACTGCTTCAATTTTGTCAGCTAAGTATTCTTCCCCTGAGTATTTTGAAATGTCCTTCTGGGTCTATCTTTATGGCCCTTTTTTTGAAATATATTTTGTCTGATATAAGTATTGCTTCCTTGGCTTTTTTCCCTGTCTGTTTCCTTGGAAAACTTGTTTCCAGCCCTTTAGTTTGTACAGGTCTTTTATCCTAGCATGGTTCTCTTGTAGGCAGCATATGTGTGGGTCATGCTTTCTTATTCATTCAGCTATTCTGTGTCTTTTGATTGGAGCATTCAATATATTTACATTTAAGGTTATTATTGATAGGAACTTATTCATGCCATTTTTTGTAACTCTTTTCCTCTCTCTGTCACCCCTTTCCTTTCTTTTCTTAAAGCAGTCCCTTTAGCATCTGTTGCAGAGATGGTTTGGTCTATTCTTTGAGCCTTTTGTTTGGTTTTGGTTTTGTTTGTTTGTTTGTTTTTTGGTCTGGAGAGCTCCTTATTTGTCTTTCCATTTTAATTGAGAGTCTGGGTAAAGTAGCCTTGATTGCAGAACTCTCGTTCTCATTACTTGGATTATTTCTTGCCATTCTTTTCTGGATTAGAGCATTTCCATTGAGAATTCAGCTGCTAGTCTTATTGGGGCTCCCTTGTATGTTATTTTCAGTTTTTCCCTTGATGCCTTCAAGATTCTCTGTTTGTCTTGGAATTTTGTCATTTTAATTATGATGTGTCTTGAAGTGGGACTCTTTGGGTTCCTCTTAATTGGGACTCTCTGTGCTTACTGGATTTTGTGACTTTTTCTCTAATTAAATTAGGGAATTTTTTCATCATTACTTTTTCAATCAAGTTTTCTATACCTTATTTACTCTTCTTCTCCTTCTGGTATCCCTATTATATGGATATTACTATGTTTCATGTTGTCCTACATTTCCCTTAACCCCTCTTTATTCTTTCTGAGTCTCCTTTCCTTAGTTTTTTCTCTTTCTTGGCATTTTTTTCTACCTTGTCCTCAAGCTCTCTGATCTGATCATCTGCTTTATCTAGTCTCCCTTTGAGTCCTTCTACTGTGTTCTTCAGTTTAGAAATTGTATTCTTCATTTCCTCTGGCCCTTGTTGATAGTTTCTATTTCCTTTTTCATGTTGATATAGTTTTCAGTGGGTTCATTTTAGTTTACCTGTAGTTTTTGGTAATTCTTTGTGACCTCATTGAGCTTCCTGATAACTATTGCTTTGAACTCAATATCTGATAGTTGACTTGCTTCTATTTCAGTTAGCATTCTTTCTGAGGTTTCCTCCTTTCCTTTCATTTGGGGAGTGTTTCTTTGTCTTCCCATTATTTGTTATACTCTTTTTGTTAGCCCCTGCTTCTTAAATTGATCGTTTTATACCCCCTGGGTTTCTGGTGTGAGCTTCTATGGGAGAAGACCTGTGAGATTCAGTGGTTCAGTCTCCTTGATTTCCTTAGCTTGCTGTTCTTGGGCTGTCATTCATGCTGGCTCTCTGTATTTCTTTGTGTTTTGATTGATGTTGGGTCTTTCTTTGGTGAGTCCTTTTCTTCAGCTGGTTAACTGAAGGTCACTCCTTCTACTACCTCTTGTATTCTGTTGTGCAGGTGTGGACAGGTTGTGTTAACGCTGATTCCTCTGTGTGTATGAGGTTTTGAGCTCCTTCTCTTACTCTTGTTCAGTTGTTTGTTCTGGGTAATTTCTCCACCACTTAGTTGTATTTCCAGATAGGTCCTGGATAGAGGTTAGTGTGGCTTCCACTCCCTCTTTCACCTTCTTCCATTGTTATCTGTTGCTGGTTCCTTTGTTGTTGGTTTCTTCTTCCTACTTGTATACTCATGTTCAGAGCTCCTACCTCCTCTTTTTTCTGATCAGTTGGAAGGGGAAGGAAAAATGGTTTAAGACAGCGGGAGTGTATTCTATCGTATTTGAAGTACCAACCTGTATAAAAGAGATAGGAGATCCTTTGGATATGTATAGTGTTAACTGTGATATTTCACCCAACTAGCCACTTTTTAGAAAGAGTGGAAGAAGTATAAGACTAGTGTTTGGGGTGGGGGAGGATTGTGAGTTGGATCTAGAAAGCAGTGAACTTGTGGAATGTTAGATAATGAGGTAAAATGAGAGTAAAGGATAGAAAATAGGTATAATGTGCAAGAGAATAGAGTTAAGCACCACAGTAATTAAGTTCAGGAAAGAGTGAAGTGAGATAAGATTTTGGAGGGGTGCTGTGTAGTATTTACAATTGTATGAAACAGCAGTTATTTAAAATAGTAACAGAGCAACAATCATATGACAGACTCAATGTGATCTTAATAGCAAGAATAGGAAGTACAGGACCTAGAGTAGTGGGCTATTGGAACACAAGCAAGGTGAAAGATGAAAAATTAAAAATACAGTATTGAAGAGAGAAGAAGGAAAACCAAACAATGCAATTTAATAAACCAAGTGAAGAAGTCTAAACAGAAAGAAGAGAAATACAAAAATATTAATAAAACAAAAGATGTGAGAATAATGAAAAATACTAATAATACAAATATAAAATAACTTGCAAATTCTCTGGAGTAGGAAAGTGAAATTTGTCTCATTGTCTCAGTTGTTGGGATGATCCCTTTTTGGGTCTAACTCTGGTGTTTTCACGGCTCCAGGTTTTCTTGTCTCACTTGTGGGAATTTAAAACAAAAAAAAAAAAAAGGAAGGAAGGAAGAAGGAATAAAAAAAGAAAGAAGGAAAGAAAGGAAGAAAGAGTTAAAAAAAGAAAGAAAGAAAGAAATCCTTCTGTTGGCTTTAAACCGACCAAGCCAGTTCTGCAGGTCTTCCTGGCTGCAGCAGGCTGAGGAGGGATTGGTTTTGCTTTTCTCCTTTCCTGAGCTGCACTCCTCACAGTTTCCCAGCCTCCAGCCCAGTTCCTCAGTTAGCTGCAGGGCCCCCAGTGCCCTTCTGCACCCAGCCTACACCTTCTGTCCACCAGTTGTGCTGTCCTTGAAGTGCAGCAGTAAGGGGCAACTCACACACCACCTTCTTGGTCTTTGCTGTCCTAGGTGCTAGGGACTCTGTGCCCCTTCAGAGTAGTTCAGCCCCTCTATTGAGTTTCTAGGGATTGCTGACTTCCTGAGCCCTGAAGCTCTCCTCCTTGGGGGCATCTCCACTTTCCTCTTAGAGAGCCAGTCCACCCTACAGGGCTCTAGGCACAGACGCTTGTTGGGAGGTGCCTCTGGGTTGCAGGGTCAGGCATACTCCCTCCCCAGGCTGCTGGCATGAGTGCTCAGCTTCCACTGTTTGGGCAGAACTGGCAGCCGATGGACTGCAGGATCGGGTACACACTGTCTCCAGGGCTTCCTGTGTGAGTGCATGGCCAGGTGTGGGTAGGGGCACAGGAGGCAGGGGGCAGCTGCTGCATAGAATTCCCTAAACAGCCACTGAGTGCCTGTTTTTTCTTTTTCTTTTTGAAAAATTCCTCCCATTCAAGTCTGATGCTCCAAACAAGTGCCTGGCCTCTCATACAGCCCAACTCTCCATCCAGACCAGGGACTGTCTGGGTCAGGACCCATCACTGCCAATCTCTTCCCAACTGGTGTCCACATTCTCGTTGCACACCACCTTTGTGTGCTTGCCATTTTGTCCTTATCTATCACCCCTCCACCCCTCGCTTCAAGCATGCATCCAGGTTCCTTCTGGTGCTACTCAAACCTTGTTTGGCAGGGGAGGGAGATGTTAACTTGGCTCTCTCCCAAGAATCCCATGGCAGACCCAGCCCACAGAGCTGCAGCCACTCTGGTACCTGCACTGGTCCCAGGGACCTTATTGTCCTGAAACACTCTCCTTACTGTCTGGTTTTCAATATCCTCTATAGTTTTTTGTCTCCATTCTTCATATATGCTGGGATACCACTGGCTATTCACTCTGTTCATCAGAAGATCGGAGAGGCGTTCCACCCATGTGCAGGGGGAAGTGGACTCTACCCCCACCTGTCTCACCACCATCTTCTCCTGATGTTCTTTCTTACTGAAAGAAAAAAGTGGGGGATTCTTCTGTCTGCTTCCACAAAAGCCAAACTCATAAGGCAGTTTCTAGTTAAAGAGGAAACAGATGCTATATTCAGATGCTATATAATCTGGGAGAATGGTCAACTCCTCATCTCAAAGTCCATCTTCTACACAAGACCAAGAGAAAGTTCAACCATCCTCAGCAAAACAAAATAAAAGCCAGTGCCCAGAGTTTCTGCTCCATTTTAAAGTACTATCCTTTGGAGCTTTCAGGTGGCTGTTGATCAGTCATCCCTGTAATTTAGCTTGTTCCTGGATGCTGTCTGTTTCAGGTTCCCTCTCAGAGGCCATGGGCTATGAGGCTGCTAGAGACACAAGGCCAAGTGCTCACAAAAAAGAGTGTGAATGCACCAGCTAATGCGTCACTTGTGGGTGAGCGAGCAAGAGGGACTCCCTCCTGTAGGCCATGGGCCATGTGGCTGCTAAGGCACATAGCCCATAGAGAGAATAGGTAAGTCTACCATTCAAGTGTGGGTTTTAAGTCAGTGATCCACAATCAAGGCAGCATTTCTTTCTTTCCCTGTGTTTATATTAGCCAGGTGTGGGATGGACGAGGTACTCTCTCAAAATGATGAATTAATTTCCCAAATTTTTGTACTCTTTGTGTGAGTCCATCTCCCAACCAATCCCTTCTTTCCTCAGGCTAGATTGACAGGCCTCATTGATCTAGCACATTCCCTGCTGCCATTTTGACTTCTATGGTGCATGTGGGTGCCTGCCTCAAGTCCCACCCAAATCTGGTACTGGTGGGGAAGGAGGGAAAGGTCTTTTCATGTGTTCAGTGTACAAACCTCCCTCTGCTGCCATCTTGACCGGGGGCAGGAGGTAGATTCCCTAGGCTTCAACCAACTGTCCACCTATGGTAACACTCTGAGAGAACTATGTCTGATTTGTGTGTTTTAAAAATTATCATTGGATGAGTTTCAGCATTTCATGAACTCCTGAATATTATACATAAATTGTTTATTTCCTAAAGTATCTGACCATGTCTATAATGAAGGGGCATGGCTTTGGTAAAAGAGTCAAAATATCTGTGACCCAAAATCAAAATTTGTATCCGTTCTCACATTTCAGTGTGTATTAGAATCAGCTGTAGGCTGATTAAAGCACAGGTTGCTGAGCTCCACTCAGAATCTCTGATGCAGTTATTCTAGGCTGGGTACAGTAACCCAGGGGCTACTGCTGCTGTTCCAAGCTCCACATCATGAGAGCCACTGGTTTATATATAATTGTATATTTAATTACTCTCCCTGAATAAATAGATATCTACTAATGATCTCTGACTTACCAAAGACTCATGATTCTCAAATATAGTTCACCCAACAGCTCTGTATTCTTAGAATCAAACCTGGCTTCTAAATAATTCTCCTTAGATACCCTAAAGGAAACACAAATATTTTACATCCACAATTGAAATAATCATTTCTCAAAAGAACTTCTTTTCTCATATACACTCCTCCTTTATGTCATCCTTTCCACGCATCTCTCAAATCTTCAGTCTGGGAAATATCCTTGAGATCTGTCTGAGGTTAAATCATCTTACCTCATTAATATGTTTTGATTCAACTGAATTTTTTTTCTTTTCTGATACTCTTTAAGTTCAGGCACTTACCTATATCATCTGTAAGACTGTAACACTGTGGAAGCTACTCTCAACAACAGTCAGCATTAGGATGTCAGACATATGACTGCCATTTTCCTACTGAGTACTGTTCGATAATTATATGTTGCTAAATTTGTAAAATGCAGATTCCTAAAAGTGCTTTTATATTTCTTCATGATAGAGCTTCTACTGGCGTTTTGTGTTCTACTTCTACTTACTTTATGTCCTATGCTCTACAAAACTGAGTATGTCCTTCAATTCAGGCCCACTCTTCAGAATTGATTTCAAGTGTAGCCTTTTTCTGGAGGCTTCTCTGACTGTACCCCACCCACCCACAAATTTAGCAACATAAAATCATAGACTGTACTCTGAAACTTAGTCAGGCCTCTGTTATCTGTGCAGACCCAAGTGACATTACATACCATACTGCATCCAAGTTGTCTTTGCCTTATTTCTCTCTCCTACTGATTACACAGTACCAAAGGCCATGGATCATGTAGTTATTGCTGCTTTTGGTAGTATTTTAACTTTTTTGTATCAATCCTTAGTATCCAATATAGGAAATGACACAAGAGGGAGGCTCAGTAAGAAGAGCTTCATTCCTGTATCCTTAGCCTGTGACAGGGAGTGAGAACCATGTCTGGGAGAGGTTTGATGCTTATTCACTGATGTCCCACAGCCTCACATTCAGGAGGATGCATGTCCTAGTATATAGGTGTGCATTCTTTATTGCTTAATTTCTCTATAGTTTACTTTCAGAGATGTCAAGGTAAAAACATGTGAAATATTAAATGTCTTGGTGAAATTAAGACACAAATTTTGAAGAGAATCCACCTGAATGCTCTTCTGAAAAACTTGTTACTATATTAATATAGAATGCTTTGCAACATGTGAAAACTGATGACTTCCAAAGGTATAGGGAACCATTTCACTCATCTTGGGAAATGTAGCTCAATGGTCCCTGTTTAAAAGCCTCCAGTGGAACATGGGTCAGCGAGCAGGCCCCGCGTGCGTGGACGGGTCTTCCCAGGTAAATCAGTCCTGCATTTTTTTCTAGAGATAAAACTTGCTATGCTGAAACTCCCTCACCCTGGATTAAAAGAACAAATGGTGATGCATATCTGCCTTCTGAAGGCCGGTGGTAATCCTTTCAAGCACAGCCCAATACCTTTTGCCTTTACATTTGCAAATATTCTCCTTTTGATGTGCCTTCCTTTGTTGTCTATCACCTAATATGAACGTATGCATAGTAAATGAAGACCACTCTGATGTAATGTACCCAGAAAAACAATAAAATCCTGTTTAGGCAGGGGTCGGGACCTCTCTCTGTTACCAGAGGGGGGTCATGTAGTCCCCACGTTCTATTCCCCCAGATCTAACGTGTGGAATTAGTTACATGTCGGCCACAGCATATGGATGTTGCGGGACAGGATCTGCGACACAAAGGTAAGAATATAAACTGAATTTATGCATACATATTTCAATTACAGCAGTTTATTCTTGAGGCTACTTTAGGAAGAAAAATAATCATCTGTAAAAAAATGCAATTTTGCAAAAAATAATCTTAGATTAGAGAATTAAGCATGATAATAATTATACATGTCATTATTGTATTTATTTCCTTGGTTAGAGAGAAAAGACATATGTAATGATGGTTAAGTTAACTAGTATATATTTAGGTTGCTTTTAGAAATCTCCTTTCTTACATCCTTGAGGAACACCATCTGGCATTGAAATCTCCGGCGTTCATCTCCGTTGAAATATTGGAAATTGATAAATGTTCTCTAATAAAAAGAGTACATTGAATTTATTAATTTTTTCTTTCCTAAGGGCATAAATGACTAAAGTAATCTCTGCAATTCCATTATGTCACATTTTTGCAAAGGGATAGTTTTCTTTCAATGCTCTCTCTTTCTCTCTCTTCTGACAATACATATTCCAACCAAGCTAGACATCTGGTGTTGACTGTCTGAATTGTTTTTTGCCTGTCAATTTTTGTTTAATGTTTCTGATACCTTGTCATATTTGATATTGACTTGTTGGTATACCTCAATCATTCTAAAATCACATAATTAGGTGGGTAAAAGTTCAATCTCTCTCTCTCTGAAACTGTTTATGCTGATGTGGCAGAGTAGAAAGGGATTGAATTAATAGAGAGAAAGGCTTGCTTTGCATTTGTGATGCCATTGGTAAACTCCCAAAGTTTGAAAAGGCTTTCTAGTAGCTAATTTTCCTCATTAGCCAAAAAAGCATAAAAATATCTTCCATTGCTTTCCATGGCAACTTATAAACTTTGGAAATATAAGACATTACATGGAGTATTTTCATTTTTCCTTAGAACTTGCAACAGTTTCAACTTTTATATTTATTTTGTGACTCTTTTATGTAAATCTGTTCCACATTTTTGGCTCTGAATTCTATGACAGTACACATACATCTTCTTTATGCTATAGCTTCACCACATTGCAGAATGCCTGGTGCATGGTGGTAGTTCAGCAAATATGTGTTTGTTGAATAGTTAAGAGAAAATTACAGTTTTAATTAGCAGCCATAGACTGATATTTTTGCTTCACCAGTGGATGGAAAAATTACCCTTAATATTTTGCTGAGTATAAAAGTAGAAGAAAGTATGGTTTAGAACATGTTCAGCACTTCTAGACGGTATGATACAAAACCATATCAGAATATCTACAGTGAAAACTAGCCATCATTTACACTTGAAGTTCATTGAAATAATATTTACATTCTGTAAATTCTTTGAGTTAAAACTACTAGGAAACATTGGAACAAGTACTTATTTACATTTAGATTGTCTTACTTTATTTTCTCTGCAATACTGGAATATCAGACTGTTTTTTAATAAATTGAATTTGAGAAATTATGTATTTAAATTGTTTCCTTGAGAGATTGGGTCCCTGAACTCCAAATACATAGAGAAACTTGCCTATCACAGATATGTCTTTGGTTAGTGGGCACACAATGTAATATACAGATCATGTATTGTATCTCTATTTTTTATTTAGTTTCAGGTTTCTTCAGATAAATTTCCATAAGTGGAATTGCTGGGTTAAAAGGCAGTTTTATTTTTAATTTTTGAGGTAACTCCATACAGTTTTCCCCAGTGGCTACACCAATATGGATTCCTAAGAATGGTACAGAAGGGTTTCCCTTTCTCCACATCCTCACCGGCACTTGCTGTTTGTTGATTTACTGATGACCGCTGTTCTGACAGGTATGAGGTGGTATTTCACTGTGGTTTTAATTTTCACTTCTCTGATGATTAGTAATGTTGACCATCTTTTCATATGGCTATTGGCCATCTGTATGCCCTCTTTGGATAACTGTCTATTCAGGTCTTTTACCCATTTTTTAAATCAGATGGTTTGGGTTTTTTTGGTGTTGAGTTTTGTAAGTTCTTTATAAATGTTGGGTATTAACCCCTTATCAGATATATCATTGGCTAAGATGTTTTCCCTTTCTGTGAGTTGTCTTTTCATTTTATTGATGATTTCCTCTGTTGTGTAAAAACATTTTAGTTTGATGTAGTCCCATTTATTTTTTTCTTTTGTTTTCCTTTCCTGAGGAGATAAATCAGAAAAAATATTGCTATGAGAAATGTCTGAGATTTTACTGCCTATGATGTCTTCTAGGATTGTCATGCTGTCACAAAGGGTAAGATTTCCTCTTTTTTTACATCTAAGTAGTATTCCACTGTGTAAACATAGCATACATTTTTTAATTCATTCATGTACTGATGAACACTTGGGCTGCTCCCAAAACGTGGCTGTTGTAAATAATGCTACAATGAATATAGGGGTATGTATATTATTTCAAATTAGTGGGTGGACCTAAAGAGCATTATGCTAAGTGAAATAAACCAGTTAGAGACAGAAAACTACCATTTGATTTCACTAATATGTAGAATCTAATGAACAAACTGAACTAACAAGCAAAATAGAGACAGATTCATAGATAGAGAGCAGACTGACAGCTGTCAGGGATGGAGAGTTGGTTGACTGGGTCATAAGGTGGAGAAATTGAGCAAAAAAGAAAAAAAAAAGAGAAAACACTCATGGACATGGATGATAATGTGGTTAATCCTGCAGGGAGGAGGATATCTGGGAAGGTAGGGGAGGGTATGGGGTAATAAATGGCGATGTATGGAGACTCAACTTGGAGTGATGATTACACACTATACTGTACAGATGATGTGTTTTGGAATTGTGCAGTTAAAACCCATATAATGTTGTTAACTAGTGTCACCTCAGTATATTAAATAAAAGGAAACAATCTACACTTGAAACCTATATAATTTTATTAATCAACATCACCCTAATAAATTTAATACAAAAATATCCCTGGCTGGTGTGGCTCAGTTCATTGAGTGAACTGAGAACTAAAGGGTTACTGGTTCAATTCCCAGTCAGGGCACGTGCCTGGGTTGTGGGCCAGGTCCCCAGTGGGTGGTGCACAAGAGGCAACCAGAAATTGAAGTTTCTCTCCCTCTCTTTCTCCCTCCTTACCGGGCTAGTGAAAAATAAATAAAATATTTCAATTAATTAATTAATTAATTAATTAATTAAAAAAATCCATCCCTGGCCGGTGGCTCAGTGGATTTTGTGAACCGTAAGTTCGCCAGTTAGATTCCCTATGGGGGCACATGCCTGGGATGTGTTCCAAGTCCCTTTATTTCTCCTTCTCTGAAAATAAATAAATAAAATGTTTTAAAAAAATAAAATATAAACAAAAATAGTTAAAAAATGAAGATGTCACTGAAGCTGGCATTGTTCATTTTAAGTTACGTGTCTCTAAAGACTGCTCTTCCTGAAAGCATCAAGTAGTTGAAAGTAATGTTTGAGGCAGAGAAAATACTGGGTCTGGCAGAAGTAATGCCTGCTTGAGTGTGGTTGGTAGGGTAATAATATGGGTGTAATAATTTATAGTTTTAATTTGAAAAATTCATCAAAAATATCACATGGTATTGCTGAGTGTGATAATGTTATATTACAGAATTACATGCTTATGGTTTTGTAATAAAATATTTTGTAATAAAAAAGGGGTGTTATGTGTGCCAGACCCTATATATTAGGATAAACTGTTGTACAGACAGACTAGTAGGATAATTTACGTAGATGACATTTGAAAGCTGAAAGAAAGGTGTTAGGAGACTTCCTAAGATGGCGGCATAGGTGAATGCACCGTACCGCCTCGCACAACCAAACAAGGGAAAAAAAAGAAATATACACATCCAAACACAGCGAGATCTGACAGAAAATCATATTGAGAGGAAGTCCGACAACCAAGGAATTAAAGAAGATACATTCATCAAGTTTGGTGAACCAGAAGGTGCAGAGCGAAGGGAGAGTGCTCGGCGACCCCGCGGTGAGCAGGTGAGCAGACGGCAGGTCCGCAGTTGGAGGGGCGGTCTCCGCGGGGCTGAAGCATACCCAGACGGGACCCGACTGAAGCTCAGTCTGCGCCTGGCTCCCACCAACCCCGGAGAGACCCCCGGAGCCAGCGCAGAGGGGCCCGAAGTGCTTGCAGGAGGCGGTGTGGGTGCGGAGAGCGGAGAAGGCGCCATTGTGCGCTCAGGCCCCGCCCCCAGAGGCTTCGGTCGGTCCCAGCACAACTACCGGGAACTTCCCTGCACAGGGGATCCCCAAGACTCCGCCCCCCTTACAGTAACAGGTTCACCGAGGGGGAAAAAAATGGCCCAAAGAAAGGGACAGATCAAAACCCCAGAGCTAACCGACCAAGAGATAGCCAACCTATCAGATGCACAGTTCAAATCCCTGGTAATAAGGATGCTTTCA